>BMAW01038060.1:449713-469971 GCA_019974015.1 Nephila pilipes | reverse complement strand
CTAATCTCCTCGGAAAGAATTCTGTAATTAATGAATTTCAGGTTACTTTAAGCTTGATATATTAAACGTTGTTAGTTTGAGAAAACAATTTGATGAATTTAAATGTGGAGTTTTAATTGTATCATTAATTAGAAACAGATTGATGTTGATTTAAGAGCTATATACCGCAGGAATCATTGACCTTATGATTGAGGCTGAAGAATGAGGCTTTTAAAGTAATACTTATGAAAGAGTTAAGACCACTGAAGGAACATGAAATAATCAAATACTGCGTAACATAATTAAAGTGGTATTTATTTTACTTTAACTCTTAATAATATGAGCCATGTGTATTTTTATATCAAGATTCGTTTGATATAAGCAATACATTTCATGTGTAACAAGTTTTCTTGAGCCTTTGCCTTCCACTATGGCTTTATTTGTCATGAAAACCTATCCTAGTTGTGACTGAATCAATTGGACTTATGTGATTTAGTGTTGTTATGAACAATATAGTTGCCGAAAGTCGATACAGATGAGGATGGGTTAGAAAAATCGGATATGCTAAATTGCTGATAGAATAAGAAAAATAGTCTGGATGTACTTAAATGCTGAAAGGAGATAGGGAGTCTACAATGCTCACGAAATTGTTGAAATAAAGTTGAGTGATTGACGGAAACCTTTGATATTTTAGTTAGATTTAGTGCGTCAGTGTGTAACCATGATTCAGATACAGTTTTGCTATTATTATGGAGATAAATGAGATCCCCGATTAATCTTTGGTTGAGGATAACTTTCCACATTCGTAATACAAATATTTATTTATGATTATTTTTTTAACAAAATAAATATATCTAAAATATTTTCTTATCTGATTATTTTCGATGGATTTCTAAATTTTTTTCAATTGATCACTTTCCAAATATCGAAACGGAAGTCTCATAGATGGTTTAGAGCAAAATTCAGTTGATGAGGTTGACACTTCATTTTCCTCCTTAATATTGCAAGGACTTTTAGTTACTTTTTTCTTTATACCCTTTCATGTTTGCTTTCCTGAATTATATCACACATTTATCTTTCGAATGGATTAGATTGTTAGGACTAAAATAGGGATTACAATTACAACCATTTCAAATAGCTAACATACAAATGAAAATATATCTGCTGGAAAGTCCTTCATGGTAAGCACTTCAAGAACTTATCTTTTTGAAATTAATCCTAGAGTTTATTAAATATTTTCTTAGATAAACTCCAGAACGACATCAGTTTAACAACAACCATTGTTTAATTCAAATATGACAGCATTTTAAGAAAAATAAAGTATTCACTCGATTTTTTTTTCTTTTGGTTCAGCAAGCACTAAAATTAACAGTTTTAAAGGTATAGATTTCTTTTAAAACTAAATTCTCGAGAAATCAGTCTATTTTTCTATGGTTAAAGTTTTCTCTAAATTTCTTCAATTAAATAGAGTGCTAACATTTTTTTCTTCGAAAAAAGAAACTCCATTACATTATTTAACTATATCAAAAACAGCAGACCAAAAGCAATCTCTCTAAATTAGCCCTAATTTTCTAAAGAAAGCAAGATAAATTTATGTCTGGTAAAGTCATACTGCCTTAAAATGGACTTCTGCTATTATACAGCTTAAATCTAATTCATTATTTCATTTTTCATATCAATGTGATAAAAGAATTAATTATACCTTTTTTCATTGTTATAACTATTAATCAGTATTTATTATTTACTATTAATAGTATTATTTTCAATTTTGCATTTTAAAAGTTTACAATTAATTATCTGCTTTAAGTGTACAATATTTATTTTTTTTTTCAAATATATATTACAACTATATTTTTCAGACACTCCTGAAAGAAATTAGAGTAGAATACTACCTTCTTTTAATCAATGAATATAATTTATTTAATTGTAACATTTTCAGTTTTTTTGATATAATTATACAAACTAATTAATTTTCATAATAATTAAAGAATAATACTATTTCATTTCATGCTAAAAGCAAATATCAATATAGTTATTTGTATCAAGTATATATATTAATGTATTTACATTAATTAATATCAAAGATGATTAATCTGTTTTCAAAAAATTTGTTTTGAATTACTTGTGTTTTATTAATAAAAAACAACACTTAGGAGGCTCCCAAAAAACTAAAAATATTGATTCAGATCTTTTTTTTATGGCTCTCAATGATGTAATAAGTTTCAAAATTATTGCAAGAAATGTTTTTATACTGTAATTCATATGACACGATGTTTTAATTAATGAATATCTAATTAATGAATTGATTAGATATAAAAAAATTGATTATTATAATTATACATATTGGTTTTTTACCTTTAAAGCTTATTTTATATATATAAAAAATTATTAATTCTTGAATGATTTGATATAAATAAAATTGATTATTATAATTATATATAATGGTTTTTTTTACCTTTAAAGCCCAATTTTATATATATAAAAATTAATAATTCATGAATTGCAGAAATTATGAATAAATAACATTGATTTTAATACTAAGTTCTAAATTAACATAAACCTCAGGTGAAATAGTTATGCTAGGGAGAAACAGTATCAAAATATGATACATTAATTATCTCTTACTTTTTCAAGTTTTCGTATAAATTTTAGTTGGTTATGTATTTATTTATTTATTTTGTTTTTGATGGAGAAGTAGAACTTTTTATGATTAAAATTTATTTTGTTTCAATCAGCAAATTTGTCGAAAGATATAATTACAAATATTTTGTTAGTTTTGACCATGTACAACAAATATGAAAAAAACCCACAAAATAAGAAACATAAGAATGTATTAACTAAATAAGAATTAGCATAACTGAATATTAAACATTCTAACAAATTGAAATTAAAATCAGAATACACAAGAAAAACCTATCAAATCAATATTGTTTTATATTTTGCACTTAATGTAAGATATTTCTTATCCATACCAATATATTTTTTTTTTCCATTTGAATCTAATACAATTAATTTCTTTTCTAAACTATTTAAAATGCAAACACTATGGATAAAATTGGTTCGAAAAAAACCTATTATTTTTAATTACAATAATATAAAATGTTTACAGCTAAATAATTTGTTCAGAAAGGTTATGCAGTTTTGCTATAATCAACCTATCATAACATATTAAAAGGAAAAATATGTATGGCTTATAATAACGTGTTTACTTTTGTGATATTGTTATATTTATGAAACGTAAGTAAAAGTGAGTTAATTAACATAATAGTTTAATAAGTAGTTTTTCTTTAACTTAATGTAACCAGTTTAATCGGGAGTGAAGTCTCATTAAATGTTAAATACGGAATGATGAGAGAAAACAAATTTTTAAACAAGGTACTTAATGTTACGCAGCAAATTTTACATGCTACAAGTTAAATGTTTTATATAACTTTATGTTCATGATCACACAATTTTCTTTTACGGAATTTCGATTTTTATTATACATTTACCATAAGAAGCATACTGTATTCAATAAGATACAGTATGCTTCTGTAACACACAACTTCTGTATACTTCTGTAATTAATTCTTTAACACACAACTTCTGTATACTTCTGTAGCACAGCAACATATTATACATCACACGTAACAATAGTTAAATTGTAACAATAAAATTCACTACGCAACAAGCATTTCTTTAATTTATTTTAATCCAATATGCTCTTAAAATCAATATATGCATGCATTCACATTCCAACCCTTCCAACAAAACACTTTCAAATGACTGTCCTTGTGTTCATTTTGCCTTACCTGATTGTAGTTTACATCGAAAGGCATGAGGTTTATAGAGTTTTCATTAAACACTGCAGAGTTTGAGCCCTACAGAGTTTTTATCAAACTTTACTGGTGACTAAATACCGATAACGGAGGCTCTCAATGTTATTTGCCATTGGCCAATTAAAATAAGGCTCACGATCTGGTGATATTTTGTGTTTCCTGGTTACACAGAAATTGTACAATGTGGTGCCAACTAGCTGGATGCATACATTTATACCAAATTAATAATTCAAAAAATATAGGAAAGATCTGTGCCAAGATTTTGGTGCCCGTACACGTAAGAACTGAAGGCAATGAGATGACGTATAAATGTTAGGCATGGATGCAAGATAGCTCACCGATAAAACTTCCACTAAAGCGTTTTTTGTATCCTTTTTGATAAAAACGGAGTCCCAAAATATAAACTGAGGGATTCATTCAATAAAATTAAGTCTTCTTAAATACGAAATTGATGAGAACAGGGCACTGAGAAGGGCTGTGAAAAGGGCAAATGTGAACTTTTACATTAGAGGTATGATAATTAATAGGGAAGATCGAAGGAACTAATACCTTGTAGAGAATATCTAGAGAGCCAACCCATACATTTGAAACTTAGGGCAAAATTAAGGGCGGAGAGATTCATCAACTAATTTTAAAATAAAGAACATGTATTCTAACAAACTCAAACAGATAACTAAAATTATTGTTTTCACACATGGCCTTATATCTGGACACGATAGAAAAATTTTGATATGCATGAACTTACTCCATTTAAAAAGTTACCCCAATATATTCTTTCCTTCCCCTTTATCTCAATAGAAAAATTCTTTTTTTTTTAATTTCGAGAAAGCAGAAATGTAATTGAGATTAAAAGTAAATTTATTTTTAAAAACTAATGCCGTTAAATCTTGAAAACACTTAAGTTAATGAAAAGGCAATTAAATTGTAAAACAAAAGTAAATATGAATAAAATATAGAAGGACGCTAATTTCTCCAATTATATATGTATATATATATATATATATATATATATCTGTGTATGTGTGTGTGTGAGTTTTACTAAAATGTTACGCAAACTTTTTGGGATCTCATCAAATCAGTATTCATTTTTTATATCCTATTATCAAGGAAATGCTGTTATTGGACACATTTACCCTATAAAGCAATACTTATATAAACTTTACGAAAAAAAACTCAATTATTGTTTATATCCAAATATGTCTTTATGTTTGACAAGTACATGTTATTTTTTTTTCCATTTTATATTTCAAAATAATGAAAAACAATAGAAAACTCTTATAATTTTGTAATAAATGTAACGTTATAACTTTGAACAAAATCTTCGAATATAAACAATTGTTTTTATTTCCTTTGAAAACAATTTTAATAAATTATTTTTAAATCAACTTTAGATTAATGCAAACAGAAATGTTTAATCTTGTTACATGACTATAAACGTTAAGGTAGACCAGATTTATCATTTCTATGTTACAATATCTCTAGTTTCATTATATTTCACAATATTCTAGTAAACATTTATGCCCTCAAATGTATAATTTCCGAATGAATAATAGGAACTCGTATTCCATATGAATAATAAGAAGCTGATTTCTATTCATTTCTGGAGTTCTTGGTGAAAACTGATTCCAGAATCGTTTCCAATTACCTTTTGACACATATGATTTATGCCAAAAATTTGATTCTTTCCAGCTAAGAAAAGAAGTTGTAATCTTATGCATCTTTTTTCGAAACTTTCACAACAAACTTAAAATATCTTATTCTTTAATACCTAAATATTTTTGTCTAGATACATCTATCATTGTGACGTGGTATTATAAAAAGTTCGTGTTGAGTTTTAAAAAAGATATCTTGAAAAGTAACTTTTGTTGAGGAAAGTATGGTCTTCAGAAAAGAAAGAATTTTGCTTTATTAATCTTTTTGAAGTTTTAAATATTTTTTCGAAGTTTAAAACTTATATTTAAAAGTTTCATTGGATAGAATATAATTATATCAGATACATATTTTTGGTACATTATAATAAGAAAATTAAACTATTAGTTCTGTTTGAAAGAGAAGTAGATTAAATTTTTTTTACAAAACTAGACTATTTTTAAATCGATATTTTTCATACAATTGTATTTAAAAAAATTATAAACGAAACACTGATTCTAAGTATTTTAATTAAAAAGAACAGAGTCCTGCATTAAAAAAATATTAACTAATTAACTATAAATCAATAAAGTTTCCTCCAGTATCAGGAATACTATTTGAGGTTGTAAAATATTTTCAATACATCACTTATAAAAAAAAATTTTGTTTCACTTTAAATATTTAAAATGCATTGTGCAACAAATTATAATATTTTTCATTCCTTTCTTCAATATTTTTTTTTAAAAATTTTAAACTATATCCTAAAGTTTATAAAATATAATTTAAAAATCTAATAACATTAATAAATTTAAAATAGTATTCGTATTTCCTACTTATATTAAAATAATATACCTCTATATTAGATTGTAACTAAGTACATGTAATAAAACTGAATCTAACTATGTTAGGTTAAGACATATTAGTATTAGGATAGAGTTGACTAACAATAAGTTTCTTTTATTTATGATCTTAAATATCATATTGACTATTTAGTTGGCACGAAGACTAAACAATCTTTGTAAAAAGTAATTTATTTTACTCCAGCAGCTTCAGTGTGGCAAACAAGTACACTAGTTTAACAACAGCCAGCAGTTTAGTGCGGCGCATTCGTACACTAATGTCGTCTCCTGCCAAAAATAGTTCTAGTTCCAAATGAAAAGAAATTGACAACGCTCTACAGATAAATACCAAGCCTGGGAGTAGCATAATAGGAAATAACTATTTTACACAGAATACGTATTACTAAAATAGACAGAAATTGAACATAATATTCAATGAAACATAATAAATGATAGTTAATGATGGAAATACAATTGATCTAAATATAATATGAGTTATAGATAGATGGTTGTGCCGGGTGCTATGACAGTGTTATTATCTTATGCAAAATACATATCGATGAAAATGAAAGAAATTGAATATAATTATACATGAAATGCTGACAATAATACAAACTGGTCCAAATACATTATTTTGACTTAAACAGACTTTGCTTGAAAAGGCGAATTTAATTAAAAAAACTGGCTGGTTAGAGGTTGGCTGGTTTCATTAACGTCGCACTAGAAGAAAAACGTAGGCTATTAGTGATGGACCGCATTATTTTAAACATTGGTCAAGTGACGAGTACAACACCTGAGCTGACACTTATCTCTCCTAACTTCAACACCATGCCAAAGGAAGGAATTTGAGCTTTGACAGATTTAACATGCATCAGCCTCAGTTATACGGAGGGTCTTTAGCGCTATCAAGGCTCGAATCCATGACTAGACGAAAACCGCCGACCGCGAGCTCGTGGCCATGAACACTGGCTATCATGGCCTAACTAGTTTGGGAAAGATTCTATAAGAAATTCTTCAAATTAAAGAGCAGTTCTGTCTAAGTTTCTCGAAGCATAACGATGATGAGTTTAAATATAAGTTTGTGAAACGGTATTAAGATATCGACATTTGCAACCAAATCATAGACATCCAAAAATACAGAAATTTTCTTAATTCATTTCCAAAACATATATCAGTAAATATACCAATAAGAACTTAGATCTAGCATCACTCAGATTGTGGATAGTAATCGATGATACTGTTGGTAAATTTTTGATTTGTGATTGGCATCAAAATTCGACCATAGATTTCGGGAATAAGATATATTTACGCAACTGACAATAAATGCTTTATTAAATCAACTTCGATTGCAATGATAATAGTTAATGTACTTTTACGATATTTTTACATCAGAACAAATAAGCATGATAATTTTGGTAAGTTTATTATTAAAGTATACATTTACACTAAGAAAACTAAAGTGTCACAAATAATAAATATATTTTAAAATATAATCCTTCTCTCTGAGTCTAAATCTAATAATCTGTAATATTGAAACAGTCTTCTTTAGGGTGAAATAGTAATAATTTTCTTAGTTGCAAATATATTTAAGAAATTAGATTTTAGATTATTTTTTTACCAAAAATATTTTTAACTAATTTTCAAATTGTCAAACTGTGGCTGGTTAACTATATATGTCACGAAAAGAAAGTATGTAAACAAACATGTTAAATAAGCAAATTTATAGAAAATGAAAGAAATATTTAGTTAATTTTAGAAGCTTATATTAACATTTTTTTTGAGGATTGAAGGACTGAATCACCAGAATTCATATTATATAAAAAAATATTCCCAATTCCCTATCCAACCCTTTTTTTACAAACACAGACAATTTCTTAATGGAACAATTACCCAACCGATTACTTGTGTTTTGTACATTTTAAGAGGCTGAAATACTAATTTTAGATCAACAATGAGAAAAAAAAACTAAAATTGTAACTATTAATAAGTTTAGTATATTAATAAAAAATACTTAATTGAAACTGAATAAACAGCTAATTAAGGTTTCTATAAACCTTTATTATGTTGAAGTATTCTTGACTGACAGATGCCTTCAGAATTCACTGAGCCGGCTTAAAGAGCTTACATTTGCCCCTGTTACATGATTAAAATCAACAACACCATCCAGGAAACCCATCAAGAAATCCGTTGACTGCATTCCGAAAACTCATTCCAAAGCGAATTTTCGTCCGTCCTTCTAACTACTCAATCTGAATAAATCCACCGACAACAAGTTTGTGCCCGCGTCGTTCAATTACAGAGTAGTTATGGATAATACTTCATGCAGACGTCGCGCATAGGACTTCATTTCGCAGATGGCCATTAATATTCGATCAGAGAGTTGGGGAATTTGTTGGGGCTGCCCAGTTGACCAGCAAAGCTTTGTCAAATCGATTATGGTACTTCGAGTGCTGAATAACAAATGAAAGGAATGGGGTCTGACCGGATGTGGTTGATCAGATTAATGAACTGATGTTGGGATTACGAAGGAGAATATTGGAAGAGACGGATTAGGGTACATACTTCAAATGAATGCCTTGGGGTAGATGAGATGCTGTGGTTGTCCTGGTTTATGGGTGGTGTAAAAATGCTGTGTTTAGGTGGACTAATACAGCTAATTTTTGTTCCATTGTAATTAAATTTAGCACAAAAGTATTTATTATTTGCTTATATAATAAACATTCTAATAAAGGATATTAACAACTTTTTTATGAATTAAAGTGCATTCCATTTTTTCCATTGATAATGAGTTTAATCATTTTTAAATCATAAACGGTATTTAATTTTCATGAAATCTCTAATTATATTTAAACTTTGAACAAATTATTTCGCACATCAGTTTTTAAATTTGAATACTAATAAAGGATAAAAATACTTTTTTTTAATTATTTCGAATAAATTTATTTTTCCTGATAGTATAACAGTTCCTTTGTGAAAATTTACAAACATTATCAAAATAATCAAATTGTCTCGCATGATTATTTTATTATGAAAAAAAAAACTTTAAATGTTACAGTTCAATGGTAAAATATACATCAAGACCAGGAGACAAAAATACAAAAGAAAATAAACTTTCATGGAAATCCTATATAAATAAGCTATGTGTACAAGTAAAATCCCATTAACATAAAACATACAATAAATGACTAATTGTATGTTTTTTTTATTATTGAAAGGTAGTTGTTCATAATATGTTTCGGTCAAAAAAATTTCCCTGAAAGTGATTCATTTTTGGGTAATGTGTCCTCTTAATGAAGTACGGATGTTATGTCTCAAAAAAGTATATATACCGTAAATCATTTGTTATTCCCTTTTTAAAATAAATCCATAATATGTAAGCAATATGAGAGAAAAAGAGCTGTTACGTATACATATTTAAAAATAGCTTAATGAATGTTTTAAAAATCGCATGTAATGTAAGGTGAAATAGCTTAAAGAGAAGAATTCTCTTATTTTCTGAATAATTTATTCCATATGAAGAGAAGCGATAAATAGATTATATTTTTTCTATTGAAAAGAATTTAAAATACTTTTATACATGTATACATTTCTTCAGTTTCACAAATATTTTTTAAATCATGTCTAAAATAATTAAATAGGAACTTCATTATTAATATCTTTAAAATACACTTCTATGCTTTCCCTTCCTTTCATGATAATTTTTGTTTTCATTTTTCAACAATGGATAATATATGAGAAGAGAATATATATTAAAGAAGTGGATTCTATATATTTTGTAGTGTTTTTATATTACATTTTAGTATATAATGTCTCAATATCAAATCATTGTTAAATGTAAGTTATAAAATATATTACTTGGTATAAGATAATGCAATTGATTGACAATTAAAAATATACTTATAATATATAAAGGTAAACAAATATATTTAAATAATAAATAAATGAATATAATAAAATTATCGTTTCATTAGAGCTTATGGTACTAAATTATGCTATTTTTAAACATAAAACAATATTCTATTTAACGTTGAAATGAAATTAATACCGCAGTCTATTTTTATTATTACGTATAAAGATAGTAACCGAATTATGAGTCGGTGAAAATTGCAAGCATTCTATTGCAATATTTAATTATTATATTAAATGTGCACAAGAAAGAAAATGTAGATTTAAAAAAAGCTACAAATGAATAACTGGAAGGAATTAACAAACATTTGAAGCAACGAGATAATTCAGTTTTGCTTAACAAATCATTTAAAACGTTTGAATACTTATTAACGTCCATCTTTTTAATTTATTTGATAGCTGAACATATAAAATGATTATTATTACAACAAAATGTTTTCAAATTAGTTCACTAATAAGGAATAAAATAAAATAAAAAATACAAATCTATTAAAATTTCTTACTTACTTAAAATATTTCTCTTTTATTCGTATCAGTCGCTTCTAAAATTTTCACAATAGTTGACTTTTACTTTTTCTAATACATACTGTACTCATAAAATTATAATATTACAAAAAGTATTTTTATCAACTAATATTATATTGTAATTTGTAAATCAATACAAAAATAATTATTAAGCAACTTAGGAGCCTTAACTTTTTCTGGAGAAATTCCATTTTGTTACTGTTATATTTTAATTTCTTGCTCTTTTTAAAATATTGTAGCAGTGATTTCATAACTTATGATTACCAAAAATTTGCATTTTAGAACCTCTGATTTTATTAACAGAAAAAAAAAACGCTTCTTAATTTTATTAACAAAATATACTCTATTTTGTACTTTAACACATTTAAGAATACTTCAATGCAAAATTTTATAATAATTTCATAAGGAGCGTTGCTCTTTTGAATTTGCTGAGTAAAGAAGAAAAATCTTAATCTTCATTTATTTTTTAAGCGGTATTTTTTTCCAACATGATTTACAAGTGAAATGTCTTAGCTAATTTCACCAATATTTCATAAATAAAAATATTAATAGAGTTTAATTAACAAATACATGATAACGAATAAATAACGTAAAATTTTAAATGTATTGAAAAAATTTTAGTAGTTTGTGTTAAGTTAATAAGTAATTAAATATTATAATTTAACATATTTTCTCAAAAAGTAGTTAAAAGACTATAATATCAATATATAATTTAAATAATTTCTTCTCTAATAATTTTTGAAACGAGAAATTTTCTTTGATTCTTAGAGTACCTAAAAGTTTAAAGAACGTGTAATTATCACAAAATTTAATCTACAACAGTAATTTTGAAACTAATAATTAGTAAAAGAAAATCTCTTTCTTGAAAACCTCGAAACCTAATAAGAAAATAAAATTGCAAAAGTATTCCGTGACAACTAAACATTCTAAAATATGCAGACAAACTCATTACCACCTCAGACACAAAATCATATTACCATTTTGAACCACACATCTTTTTTTTTATTTTAAAAAAAAAAGATCTAAATTAATACAAACTTTATAACTAAACAGCTTTTAATTCCAGAAACATACACGCGAAGGAGAAAAGAAGAAAAATAAGATAAAATAAAAATAAATAAATAAATAAATAAAAATAATAATAATAACGTCTTGCTCACCCCCCGCTCCTCCACCCATTTAACGCATTTCACAACTGTCGCTTTTCCCTGGATCTTATGCATATGCAAATGCAACTCAAACAGTTTCCAGAGAGTTAAGCGCATGAGAGAAAATGTAAAGAAAAAAAATACTTTTCCCACTGTTCAACTTGAAACTCATTAGAACCAGAGGGGTGGAAAAGTTGCCAGAGATACAATTCCTGCCCCTCCCCTGGAGGTCTTTTCTCTGAAGTCTTGCCCCCCTCACCCCTACCATTAACTCTAGGGCACTTCATGCATTATACATATCCCTTAATTCCTCATGCGTGTGATAGTGCTCCGATGACCCAAATTGTGTCGTATTTTTGTGAATGAAAACGTTGATTCGTACTACAGTTCTCAAGCAAGGGCGGAGCAACACGGGGCGTTGATTGATTTTTATTTAGATGGGAATGTCAGTCACGAAAATGTTTTCAATTGGATAAGGATTAAAAAGGAGATTATTTGGTCACTGATGTCACGTTTGTATGAAGTTTAGTACTGAAAGAGTTTGCTTTCGGAATAATTTTTTAAAAATATTGTTGGATTATTTCGATGTTTTAAACAATGAATACATTTATTTGAGTAATTTACAATATTTTTTTATGTACATTTAATTTTTGAATTATTGATCAATTTGTTCTAACAATCGTAAAAAGTTGACAACTCAGCTTCATTGTGATACTTTTTGTCTTTTAAATGACGTAATATAGAAGATGAAAACTTATAATTATGACCATTATACAATTGAAAGAAAATTATTTTTAAAGCGCTTAGTCATTCAATGGATTACCATTTTTAAGACTTTATGTAGGTTCACTTATATCTTTTTTTCGTATTGAAGGAAACTGAAACGCTTTCAAATAGAAAAAAATCTTAATTTTCGCCTAATTAATTAATTTGTTTTTTGAAAATAATAATACATAGGTAAAAAAAAAATTTAATTTGGGTTTTCTTTCAAACTTCACATTTTGCAAAACGTAATTTTTACACCTTAAATTTTAAGAGCAAAATGGAACGTTGAGTAAAATTGAATTTATTGAATAATTTGTTTTTATAATTTAATTTATTATTTGCAGTTAATTAAATTTATCATCTGAAATAAATACGTGTATATTTTTAGCTCAATTAAGCATTTTGTTAATCAATTAAACTACATGTAATTAAAATTAAAGCAAACGATAAAGTATGTTATTAAATTGAATATATTTCAGCAAAATGTAATTAAAATTAAAGCAAAATATAATCTACTAAATTTGGTATTATATGCGCTCCATGTAATTTAATTTAATGTAAAATGATAAATCATTAAACGACGCATATTACGATCATATAGCGACATGGCGAGAAAATTGGCCTAAAATGTATTTCCTTATAAAATCAGCTTTAATCAATGATGTTTTTAATCATGATTAAATTATTATACTGTCATCCCAAACAATCGTGTTTTGAAACTTTCAGCTCAATTGTGAGCTTTAAAATGTGAGAAAAATGTTTTATGAGATTTGAAACAGGCACGGTTTCAATGTGAGTTAAAGAAAACCCATTAAAAAGTAATTGAAGCCTTATTTAACATTGAGATATATGTATACATACGTATCTGTTTATATTAAGAAGTCACATTTATGTACATAAAATAATTATTTATGAGCAATTAATATTCAATAGCTATATTTCTATTTTCAAACTGCCCAATTGCCTTTGGGTGCATCTTGTATAATATTTCTACTGAATTTATGACTTTAAAATTTTTATAAAGTATTTATGACTATAATATTTCATATATAACAAAATAATAACAGTTTTAAAATTTAATTTTTTAACATATTATAAATCATTCAAATTTCCTTTTAATTTTTATACAAATAATGCATAATGTATCGAAGCTTTGTGTATTCATTAGAAAAATAATTGTGTTAATTATGTGGGAAATATCTTCGTAGCGAAATGTGTAATGTATCACCACTATGGATACCATAGATTTAGAGGAAAATGTACCATAATCCTAAAATATGCACATCGTGAGACACGTTAACAAGAATTTTTTTCTCTGTGGCATGGCCCATTTGTCCATAATTTTAAAACTCAATTTTTTTAACAAATTAATCAAATTCTCATAAATAATGTAACAGATTAATCAACAAACTAATCGCACCATTTGTTTTAACACCAATATAAAAGAAAATCTTAAGTTTGAAACATTTTCGCGTTTTAGTTTAGTTACCTTAAGGATCAATGATTAATGTTAGTATAGAATCCCCCTATATTAATATAACTAATGGGGCAACAACAAATGTATACTATTAGGATACTCTGTATACATCAAAATTAAAACTACTCTAAGAATACATGGTACTTCCGTTTAGTGTATACACTAAAAATATATAGCATTATAGAATATGTGAAGAATATGCAACATATTTTAAAGTAAGAAAAATAAATTTATTTAAGAAGAAATATGAATATATAACAAACTATGCTAAATTTAATGTATTATTGAAACCAGTAAAATATATTACTACTCTAATATGCTATATAGCTTAAGAGATGTTCCATGTTAGGGCTTTAACCTTTAGCATAAGAGAAAAGCAAGCTTAATTAGAAAACATTTGGATGTCTTCTTCGAAATCATTTTTGTATGTCTTAAGAACTGTTCAAGTATTTTTTTTTTAAAAAAACTATAAGATATTTTAAAATATATTACTTTAATCAATATCTGTAATCAACTATGGAAAATTTGTGCATCAATCGCACTTCAGAATTTTTGCATGTATCTTTTGATTCATTATCATGTTTAGCGATGTAAATATTTTCAAATAAAAATTAACAATTTAACTCCACGCATACGTTTTACGGGCACGCATATATTTTACATGGTATCCGATGAGTCATGGTAGCGATTTTTCTGCAGACATTATTTCAATCTAGCCATGGATAAGTATTGATACTCGTTAACGCTTTCAAGTCTGAGTGTTCTCATATGGGTGTGGCTTGGAAATTTAGTGAGATTGTTACACTCAAGTATCATTCCCGTCATTGAACCGTAGCTCAAAATTATGAGGTCCGTTGCTAATTGTCCAGTATTGTTTTTTAGTACTAAATTGATGAACAATTAATCAATAGCTTGTACCCAAAAAGTTGATAAACTTTTTCTAGAGTTTTTGCATCTTTGCCATCATAAACTGCTGTTTGTAGAAAATGCAACACCATGAAGGAATCATCAGAATCAAATGAAATTCGCAGCAAATGTCAATTATAGGATATTATGCAAATTAATAAAGTTTCAGAGCCATCGCGCGTGCGCGGCGCGCGCAGCGCCCTCTGAATTGATGCTGAAAGCGTATAAATAAAGTGCTGTAGCGGGACGTTGAAAAAAGTCTATGATTATTTGTTAGTGGCAAACGTTTAGTGAGACCTGAGTATGCCTCCACGACGGAAGAATAAAAAATTCAAGCAACTTACGGAGTTTGAACGAGGGAGGATAATCGGCCTTCGAGAAGGAGGATTTTCCTATCGCGCAATAGCAGCTCGTATGCAGCGGAACAGTTCCACAGTGATGCGAGTTTGGAAGCAGTGGACCGACGAGCACCGAACAACTCGAAAAACAGGCACTGGACGACAGAAGGTGACGTCAGAGCGCGATGATCGACACCTGCTCCGCATGGCGGTGAATGATCGCACAGCTTCCTCCAGGCAGCTGGCAGCACGTTGGTCTACTGCTACAGGTGTACAATTGTCGGCTTCGTCAATTCGTCGTCGTCTGCTGCGCCGTGGATTGCGTGCAAGGGTGCCTTTATACAGGATTCCCCTCACGGCGAATCATCGACGTCTGCGTCGGCAGTGGGCTCTTGAGCACAGAGACAGGCGAGCTGATTGGCACCAAGTTGTCTTTTCAGATGAATCACGCTTCAATTTGTGGACCCATGATGGCCGTGTTCGTGTTAGACGTTACGCCGGTCAACGCTGCCTTCCTGAGTGTATTATTGAACGACATAGTGGTCGAACACCCGGAGTTATGGTCTGGGGTGCGATTTCGTATCATGGACGATCCAATTTGATACGAATTGAGGGTAATCTCAATAGCAACAGGTACGTCCGTGAAGTGCTACAGCCCGAAGTCGTTCCTTTCCTTCAAGGCATCCCTGGAGCTATCTTTCAGCAGGATAATGCACGCCCACATGTTGCGCGGACTGTTCGAGACTTCTGTTCAGCACAACGCATGCAACTTCTTCCTTGGCCTGCTTATTCACCGGATATGTCGCCTATTGAGCACGTGTGGGATATGGTTGGTCGGCGTCTCGCTCGTGATCCGCGTCCTGCAGTTTCCAAAGACGAACTTTGGTTGCGCATACAAGCGATATGGAATTTTCTTCCTCAAGCAGATATTCAACATCTGTTTGACTCCATGCCACGTCGTATAGCAGCACTTATTGCAGCGCATGGTGGCTGCACCAAATACTGATTTCGGACGCTTAATTTGTTTCTTTTGTTTTGAAAATTTCATCATTTATTTGTATCAGTACAAGTCGTTTCTGCATTAAATTTCATTTGATTCTGATGATTCTTTCATGGTGTTGCATTTTCTACAAACAGCAGTATAGAAACATATCTTCGTTCAAACTTGTACTCAACATATTGTTAATAAAAGGGTATTTTTTGTCGAGACTTGAAGGTCGATTATTCGGAGCTCTATAAAATTAAAATTAGTGTTGAATAATTAACATGCGTGTATGGTAATTCCCTATGTGAATCCAACTCATTAACAAACATAACATGTTAATCTATGAAAGGAAAATACCAAATTAGAAATGTTTCTTCAAGCCTATTAGTCTTTGCTGCTTTAATATGCTATCAATTTTTAAACGGAACAAAAACAAATTTTCGATCCTGATCTCACCGAATTCAGTGACATTTCTAAAGAAAATGATGCTTCATAACGAAAAAATTAATTCGCTCTGCACACCTCATTAAAATATCATTTTTACTTAAAAATTAGATTTTACAAAAAAAAATATATAAAGAAAAGAGAAAGAAAGAAAAAAACATTTAGAATGTGCAAGATCCCATTTACAAATAAACAAGCAAAATGAGCACTTATCATCAACTGAACCTGGAGGAAAAGAATTTTGAAGACTCCCGACAAATTTTGAAGGCAATAAAAATATAATGTTATAATTTAAAAAAATTATTATTTAAGATTTGTTTCTTTTGTAATTTCAGAATTTTTTAAACTAAAATAACTTCAGCATTATTTTTGAATTATTTATTTATGAAAGAAATTAAATGATATATTTATTTCAAAATTATACTAGAATGTTAGATCACTTTAATTTAAAATCATTTAATTATTATGCTAAAGAACACTGGAAGTTTAACATTAAAGCTTCTTTAGTCAAAAGTCTAATAAGTATCCTAAAAAAATGTAAATTTATTAGCATAAATTATTGTAATCAAGTACACAAGCGTATCTTACTTTCTCCCTTTAATCAGGATTCAATGTAAAAAAGTTGACTATCCCTTATTTAATCTTACACGGTGTGTTAGGTTCAAATAAAATATTCATTACCATCAGGAGTTGCCAAATTAAATCAATAAAGTATATTTAAAAGTTACAGCGCTTTAAAAAAAATGATACATTTACATATACGAAGTTCTAAGAATTATTTATTATGTCAGTATTTAAAAAAAATGTTTTAAAGACATTAATACAAGTCACTTATTTTACTTTTTTTTGTTATTTTTAATCATTTATCTCGGGGAAAAAATCAAAGGTTAATTCAAAAACATTTCACAGCATTATGTTGAGGCTCTACAGCAAGATTGCAAATTCGATCAACATCAAAGAAGATTTCGAACTAGGGAAAAAAGAAAAAAGAGAAGGGGAGCATTTCTATTTTTTAATCATATCTTATATAAGCTTTAATTTCTTTCTCGTTCTGCTACATTTCTTTACACTTTTCTATCCCTACTTCCTCATTTATATTTTTTTTTAACTCTCTTCCTAACTCTACTAACTTCTCAAGATTTTTTCCCTTGGAATTTCTGCCTTTGATATTAGCACTGAGAAACTTGTACGCGATAGCTTGTGAAAAATAAAGTACTGTGAACTAAGAGAAAATTTTCCCTACGGGGAAAAAATATGAAGGGAAAAAAAGATCGCTTGAAGTACGAGGAAAAACTGTAAAGTCGGCAAAGCGGAACAAATTTTTGCTCAACGGTGCATAGCAATGAAGAAATGCGGGAAAAAGAACAAAAGATAAATAGTAAAAATACAAAATGCATAAAAACAACAAACTTCAACTTACTTTTTTTCTTCTCTGGTGGACTTATTTATATTTTTTTCGCCTTTAAGGTTATGCGGCAATCGCTATTTTTGAGTTATATATCCATTCAGTGTTATTTATGTTTTTATTTAAAATTCTTTTAAGAATATTTAGATTTTCCCTCACAGCATTAAAAATATTGTTCTATATTTTCCGTTCCGGAAGAACTCAAAAAGGAATGGAGCCGTTAAATATTAAATAAGATGTAGGGTTATCAACTACTTTTCACTTCTAAAACTATTTCCACTCTCTTCTCAGAAATATGATACAAACGTGAGCGAAATTTATGAAGTTCATTCGATATTCTGGTACTTATTTCAGGAACTTTAAACTAGGGGAAATACCAAGAGATCAAAACACATTTTTTACATTTATTTATGTACTTTCTGAACAAAAAGTTTTCATTTGTTAACAAAAGTCCAGAATTAAATGAATTCGTTTTCAAATTTTGGAAAGGCAATGAATATTATTGATATGTTACTTTTAGCATTTTATTGTAAAAAAAAAAAACAGATGTTTAATGCAGATATATACTTGTATTATTTGTTTAATATATACATATATATATTTCAATTTCTAAAAAGGTTTAGTTAAACAGTCACGGTCGTCGTTCCTCACAGTTGATAAACCGCTAATTAAATGAGCCGGGAGCTACAGAATTGAATTAAATTTATCGATAATATAAACTCAAAAACTAATATGAATTTTTTACATTGCTTTTATGCTCTTTCGGTGCGGTTTTAACTATTATGGAAGTCATTTATTCAAGAAAAAATCTTCACAAATCTTAAAATTTGGTACGTAAGAATGGTTGAAAGTATATCTACTCTCACCGATTGCGAGAACTTCAAAATAATCTGTTACACAAAATTATAAACTAGAATATTTCACTTTCCGAGAAATATTGATTCATGTCCAGTCCAAGCAGTCGAATCAAAAAATAATAAATAAAACACATTATGAGGGCCAACCTTCTCTTATCACTAAATGTTCAAAGAATGTATTTAATGCGACAAATTCCGGTATTTGGTACCACGGTCAAGTGACAAGAACAGCATTTGAATTGGTAACTCTCTCTTCTAAATTCCATACCATGCCCCTGGAAGGGTAGACTTCGACCCTCGACAGGTTTATCTGCAGGTCTTTAGTGGGAACAAAGCTCGAACCCAACCATGTAAAAGAAATTTTATTAACTCTTTATGTAATATCACCCTCTGCACCTTAAGATCACAGAATTTGAGTACTTTTTATGCTTTCCCTCTAGCCTCACACACTAAGCGTTCGAACTTATTGTCGCTCTTTTCAATTTCTACATATTTTATTTTTTTCCCTTTTCCTCCTCTTTCAGCATTTTACGTTGGTCATCTCGTAGAATTAATTATCTTAGGCGTTTCAGACTATTTTTTATTGTTTTTTTTTATCGTCTTTTCATCTTGCGCTTCGTTGACGCGTTTCATCGAAGGTTCGTGTTGTATTTCTTTCCCTCCCTTCTTTTTTACTAGATCGTTTTTCCTCTATTTTTGGATACTTTTTGAAGTTTTATCTGTTCATTTACTCTTATACTTCTATTTTCTTTAAAGATTACTGTCCTTCCCCTGTGCTTTTTTTTTTTTTTTGGATCAATTTTAAGTTCGTAAGCACCATTTGATTTTTCTCTCTCGTGTTTCTAATTTATCTCATTTGGAGCATTATTTTACTGCTGCACATCGGAACTTCATGAGATGTTAATCCCGCAATATATTAAATAAAACGAAGAAAGGGAATTAGTGTCTTCACTTAACAAGAAGTCTTGACGTAATCTGAAAAAAGATTAATATGAATCTCCTAAAAAGAGAACCATGATAAAACAATGGATTAACAAACTACGAGCTAGCAGATTGCCATAGTATTTCGAATATAAAGTAGTTCATGATTTTTTTAAAAATTTTTATTAATTTATTTATTTGTTATTTTATTTATTTATTTATTGTTTTATTCATTTGTTATTTTATTTATTTACTTATTTTTTTATTATTTTATTTATTTGTTTATTTATTATTTATTTTATTTATTTGTTTATTT
>BMAW01038060.1:430926-449703 GCA_019974015.1 Nephila pilipes | reverse complement strand
TTTATTTATTTGTTTATTTATTATTTATTTTATTTATTTGTTTATTTGTTTAATTTATTTCTTTAATTAATTTATTTATTTTAATTTATTTAATTAATTCATTTATTTTAATTTATTTAATTCATTTATTTTAATTTATTTAATTTATTTTAATTTATTTAATTCATTTATTTTAATTTATTTAATTAATTAATTTTAATTTATTTAATTAATTTATTCATTTTAATTTATTTACTTATTTAGTATATTTCAAATAATTAATTAAGTTTATTTATTTGTTTTACTTGATTTTGTTTATTTATTTTACTTGATTTTACGTATTTATTTACTTATTCTTTTATTTTCTTTACTTATTTATTTATTACTTTTTATTTGTTTTTTGATTTCTATTTTCTGAATTTTTATAACTTTTAAATCATTAAACTTCATGAAATTTATATGTTAAAATGCTACAAAAATGAGCAACAGTTCACACATAACAGTTATTTTTATTTAAACAAAAACAAAATTAAGTGGTAATTGATTTCAATTAATAATTAAATTCAAAAGTTAACTTCTTTCCTCTGGCACAATATAGAAGTCTGAGTTCTTTAAAGATATCATATTCTCATAAGTCGCATCTTCTGAAGTTGAAACATAAATACATCTTTTAGAAATATGAAATATGCACAGTTTATATCAGTAATTAGTTTAATTAAAAATTCAAGAACAGTATAATGATTTAATTTACTTGATAAATAATATCCCTGATACATATAAATACATATTAAGGGATAAAAAAAAAGAAGTTTTGATGTTCATTCGTTAATAAATAAAGATATTTTTTTATGTATCAATTGATAAAATTAGTGCAATTATCTGTACGTTGATCATAATTCCTTTTTATTGCCTTGGGAAAAAAAAATAATATTATTTATCGTTGTTTTTTAACATTTGTAATGAAGTACTCTCAAACGCGTTTCTGATATTCGGCCGACTTCTTGAATTCAGACATTCTAATTCTAATAAACATGAAACTGCTCACACGTGCAATTAGTAAAATCTGGAATATATCCTGATGCCTCCTTAAGAAGAGTCTGCAATTTTATATAGAGGCAAGGCACAAACTTTTGAGATCACTCATTTATGCAATCACTGTAAGATAATATGCTTTTGAAAGAAATATGTTAGTTTCACAGGAATGCAAGTATCTTCCGTTTCAATTAAAACTTAGACTACTCAAGCAGAGCTATTTACACGCTTGGAAGATCTTATGATTTAGACACAGTGTTTTATTTCGAGCTCTTTTGAATTGTCTTGCCATATAAAATTTTTGCTAATTTGATAAAATAAATTACCATTATTTTAATAGAATATATAGATTTTCTTTTTTTACACGGAGAAAGTTAGAACTATAATTTATATTTAACATTGTTAATGGACACTATCATCACTAATTGCTATTCAGTATATTATCTTTACTGAATAAAAATGAGGTAAATTTATGTTATAAGATTATTTTTATTTTATTACAAAAAAAATTTAAATTACAAAAATTAGATATTTTGCATAAGAAATCCGGTTTCGTTGAATTTCACATATTGATGAAACACTAATATAGACTGAATTAAAATGATTTTAATTAATAAAACACAAATTATTTTATATAACAAAGTTGAAAAGAAAATACGGAAACTAATATTATAAGTATTTTAAATTATGATTAATCCCCAATTCAATTACGTAACTGCTCAATTATAACATCTTGAGACGAAAATTTTGAAATAAAAAATTCTAGATGAATACTTTAAAATATACCTCAAAATTAAAAAAAAATTATGGTAACTGTTAGGGGGAGGGAATGAAGGGTCCAAGATCATTATGATATTTATTTTCCCATGGAAAAATGTTTGTAATTCAAAGACTTTCAAACAAAATTCTACAACGGAATATTTTCGATAAATATCGTTACATACTGTACTCTTTTATTCATTTCTTACAATCTTGCATTAAACTTTTTACTTAACAATTTTCATTCTTTATTGACATCAAATTCAACTATATATTTGTAATTTGTGTGTATTACTTCTACATATATTATTTTTAAATCTTAGTACAACTTTCCTTTCTAATAATGTTATATTTTTCACAAACATACATTATGCATACACTGAACAAGAGACATCTCTATTTAAGAGACAAAGTAACTAGTTTAATGGGTGTCCAGCATTAGGAAGAGCTATTGATTTCCATTTATGAGCAGACATTATTGTTTTCTTCTCATTTTAAGTGGTTCTAATAAGCAAATACTTTAAGAAATCAAAAGATATTTAACCATTGAGTTTCTATCGCTTTTTTTAAATTTATTTTTCAATTATTATTTTACAAAAAAATATTTTTAATGCAAATGGAAAATATATTTATCTTATATTGGGATTAAAAATAAATTAAATGCATCTTTTATTTGAGCTATAATTAATTAGTATTCAAAATAATTTTTAAAGTCAAGAGATTTAACGAGATTTAGAATTATATTAATAGTTTCAAGGTATTATAACCTTTAAGAGCATACTTTGAATCAATAATCCGATTTTAATGAATTCAAAAAGGATATTTGAAAAAATCGTTTCATTTCTTACAACTAATAAAGTAATTCATTAATCCCGATATATTAGAGGTAATACAAGGCAGTTAAATATATCATTATATAAAGTATTATTTTGTCTGGAATCAAATTATCTTCCTTTATTATGAAGGTGAGTTCTTACTAGTTTTCAAAATTAATAATTAATGATACTGAAAGGAATATATAAAATAAAAGATTTTAGTCTTGAAGGTTGTCTAAAAATTTTTAAATTTTGTTATACCAAAAGACATCAGCAAAACTCGAAAATTAAACTATTATTTACATTAAAATGCTTTTAAATAGTTAAATTTTTTGCCGAATATTTGAGAATTAGAAGAGGGTATTAAGTGTTTTTATCAACAAACATTTCGAGAAGACATTGTATGGCATCGAATTTTTTTCTAATCTAATGTTTAATTATAAATTGAGTTTAAAAGGTATTGTTAATCAAATTTCCATAAATAAATAACTATTAACATAATTATATCTTAGGATTAACTAATTTCAGTTCGCCTCAGAAAGTCTAAGCAAAATTTGTTACATTGTAATTAAAAATCAAGTACAGATAAACTTATAAAAATTTTAATAGAGATTAGTGGCAAGCTATGCTTTACTACTCTGTCCAAGCAACATCTATGTTCCACCATATCATAGAGGAAATATAAATTAAAGTATCCATGCAGTCACTTCGTAAGAGGGGCGTAGAGTTTTTGAAATAAGGTCTTTTCATTCAATTGTTGATTGAAACTATTCCATGAATATTAGTTATGTCATCACATTAATTACATTATTTATTAATATTGTAATTGTTACTACACTTTATGTCATAGAAATTAAGATATCTTTATGAATACATTTTATAACTAATATTAATAATACAGCATGCTGTTTCACATAGTTTGTGATTCAAAACTTGTTAATAAAACGAAATTAACATCAATATATATATATATGTAATTTAAACACAAATTGTATATTATTTCCATTAGAATAATAAAATTAATATACTTAATACTTTTCCATACTTTGTAATGTACTAATGAAAACAAAGGCTATTATTTACTGATGAAACCATAACACTTCATGGAGTTCTATTAAAAAAAAAATGATTAGATACTCAAAAAACAGAAAAGTCAACCACAGAAAAAAGAAGGTAAACATAATAATCATCATTAATTTCACTGCAAACAATCAAATTGCTCGTAACAAAATATCTAATTTTTTCTAAAGACAATTAAAATTCTAAATGAAAAGAGAAATATATAATAAAACGGAAATTAATAAAAAGAAACCATCCTAAAACAAAATATATTGTAAATAATTTCCAATGACACGTGGACAAAAAAATGTGAAACTTCTTTTAGACTACGAAAATAATTGCAGAAAGAAATTAATTATCTAATCCTACAAAAACAATTTATTAAATAACATATATATATATATATATATATATATATATATATATATATATATATATTTATAATAATAATTTATACAAAGTCAACTTTTTTTTGTAATTTGAACTACCCAATGTATTCTGACATAGAATGCTGTTAGTGAGCAAAATATAGAATAGTATTTTCAATGTAATTATTTATTGAAGACTAGTTAGATCATTCAATAGACCCGTGTAGTGACTGGGAGTTAAAGAAAAATCCCAAGGTAGCCCATTCATGTCGTGAGAGGCGATTAAAATGAGTACCCCGTGTCTGGAGGTATAGCCGTGTACCCAGTTCCTGCGGATTATATCAGGAGACCTTAAAGACTTGCCGACTTTTGGTAGGAACAGTAATTAAAACACCTAGGTACCCTAATCATATTTTCCTTTCCCATGGGGTTCACTCGCTTTGGTAAACAGTGGTGACGGGCCCTCAGGATACCTTAGCGATCCTATTCCATGTTCAACCCTCCTTCGCTTCAATCAAAATATTACCTTTTTTAATTTCCACACGCCTAGATAACAGTTTTACACTTCACTGGCATTGCTTTCGCTCACTGACTTTGTTTGGCTCAGCATAGGAGCATCTGGCTTTGGCTCGGCTACAAATCAATCGCTAATTAACATGACTCACTCATCGATTGAATTTTCCATGAAAATCATAAATTACTCATTTAAACGTCTTGATTATAGTAATACCATTGTTTGGCATATCATGGTCGCATTTGGCTCTTGCGCATAAAACTTCACAATCACCACCAAATAAATCATTTACGAATAATGTGAAGTACACAATATATAGCCCTTAGGTAAGAAATATTTTTTAGAATCAGAAAGTAAATAAGTTAGGTAATACATTTAATAATGATGAAACTATTTTAAAAAAAATTAAAGCTATCAAATAAATTTGTTCCACTACATTCCACATTTTAGTTTAAAATAAATTTTAGATTACTTTTACAGCTCATATTGAGCAAATTTTTAGAATAAGTGAAAATCCTGTTAAAGTTTAACAGGAAACAATAACTGTTACCTTTTTTTTCATTCAATATTTTTAGACAATTATAGACAACCCGAGGCTATTGACAAGTTGCCATGCGATTTTAAGCTACAATATATGATGACGACAACAATTGTGCTGTTATCCAACTCTCCTAAATTCTACTCCACGCCACAGATGAGAGTTTGAGCTGTGAATTATTTTATGTAAATCATTATTTTATGTCAATGCAGAACGATGGGTCTTTAATTTATAAACAATTCAAATACTAAAATCAACTGAAGTATTGCAGATTATGAACTTGTAACCATGATGATTCAACTCCCGCGTACGTTTCATTTTGTCAACTAAAAATTAACAATTAACTTTTTTTTTAAATATAAAAAAGGTTCAGAATAAGTGTGAAATCTTGAGTATGTTTATAGTATTCGTAATCTCTTCTATTTCACTGTGATTTACATTTAATAGATTGTATTTTATTCTTATGATATAAGATATTAAAATCAATTTAGACTTATTTCTCAAGATATATAACTCAAAATGTATTTCGAAGTAAAAAAAAAGAAACCATTGTTGTAGCATTTTTAAAATCCTTTTTTTTTAAAATTGTATCCAAATTTTTAACACCAACCAAATACAATACTAATTCTGTTCAGATGTTTAAATAAACAGTATTTAAAGTTTTTTATTTGGTGTTAAAATGACTGTTTGCCAAATAAAGTAAATGACCTTCTAAAAACTGTTAACTGTTCGCAACACATTTATACATATAATTAAATTCTCAACCATTCTTATGTATTGCTTTATATTAAAAACTGCCTTACATACCGAGAAAAATAATTTCGTGGAAATCACAGGAATAAAATTCCAGACTACGTATCATCTACGTCATTTAAGCAATTCGAGAGATATAAGATTAATAATATTAGCTCGAATAACTTTGCTCTTCTCTTAAAAAACAAACACATGAATTCTCAAGTTTTGAAATACCATTGTTAAGATATATACATTTTAACTTAATTACTTTAACCTTTTGATCACCCAGTCTCCAAACCCAGTTTCAGAACGCTAAATGTCCCTTTTTCAGAAAATGAGCAATGAATGTAGAAATTTAAAAAAAAGGTACTAAGAGATCTGTAAAATGAGTATATTCTATTATGAATAAGTTGTGGACGATTGAAATTACACAGCTTCAAATCATTATTCTGTAACCTATATTAATTACTAACATACATTTTAAAATACCCAGTAAGGAATTTCGTTATTTAAAATCAATTTTAAACATACTGAATAAAATTCGCTCTAAGATAAATACAATATTACGTAAATTACTTATTTTCTCGATTTCATTTTTTTTTTAATAAAAATATAAACTTTGAAGAATGATGCATTTTTAATAAACAAACTATTGTCTAAAATTCCTTTAGTACAGCTTTTTGAGGGGGAAATGAATGGTCCCGTTATCCATCACATATATTTCGATACAAATAACATTATTCTTGTAATGTTAGATTTGCATTTTTCTTAGCAGTACAATGGAGCCACTTTTAGGGAAGAAATCATTTACTTATGAATAATTTTTCAGACACTTAACATAAACCTTATAACAAAACTTTGACAGAATACATTTATTTTGCTATTTAAATGCGAATTTAAAAGAAAAGTCCACCCCATTTTTACTTTTTTAATATGAAAAAATACGTGCCTGGAATACATGCACGTGAATCGATCCTGAAAAATATATTATTTTCCAATGTTACTAAGCACATTCAAACGTATAATATTCACTAAAGTAAAAGAATGGAGGAGTTCTACTTTGTTTCAAACACGTCTTTTTCAATTTATATCGAACGGGTTTCTGTAAAGTACAATGCTGTATTGAATATGCTTGTGAAATAAAAGATAGATTGCAGCTATTTGGTTCACAATTTTAATCTGTAGTAACAATTTTTGGTGTATAGTGTTCGCCTATTGGATTAAAGTAGATATTTGGAAAACTGTTAAGTATTTTACTTACTGTGAATATCATGTTTGTTATATTTGAGAAAAATATTTTAATATAATTTATTTAGAGGTATTATTAGATTTTGAGAACATTAAATAACATAACTTTATATTCGTGACTATTTGACTAAATTAAACATTTATTTAACGTTAAAATAATTACATAAAAGCCACTTTTCTTTTCAAAATATAAAAGGAGAAGTATTAAATGAATGATTCTTCTATTGAATATATCTTCTGCTTATTTTATTCCTGATAACCTACTACCAGGGAAGCACAGTGAGTCCTTAGAAAATCCAAGAGATCACACTCGTAGCATGGTTGTTTTTAATAAGCATCATGTCTCACTAGATAGATGTTTAAGTCTCAGTTACTAGTATTTGCGATCATGTTGCCTTTCGTATCTCAAAAATAACTTTTCATAATATTTTTTTAACTCGTCATAACTTTTTCGGCCGATGAGATCATCCTCACTTTCTTTAGAAAAGATTCACTATTGTTTTTATTGTTGCTTGGCTTACAGTGTGTAATGATCTCCTAGTCTCATCAACGATGGCAACTCGATGCAGCAGCAATTAAATTTTGTTTTGGCAGCAAATAGCTATCATAACAAAACTGATTTAGGAACAAATCTCAAAATTATTTCTTCTCTGTTTAATAGATGGCAGCCCCCAAATGTAACAACAATTTACCTTAATGACGCCATGTGTCATCAAATACTAGTACTTTCTGAATCACCCCTATAACAATGAATAAATAGATAATAATAACAATTCATTGAACGAGTTCCAAGTTCTTATGATAATTTTATAAATAATGCTGAAAAATTCATAACCTTAAGCTATATAAATTTTATAATTTTATAAAATTACCGTATTAATAATAAAAAAAAAAGATTAAAAATAACAACACATTTAAATATGTGTTTCTAAACTTTAAACAAAGGTTTTATTAAAAATGCAAATTCTGAACATTTTGGCACAAAATTTAGGAGAGAATGTGTTTAAATTATTTTATCATAAACGTCACTTAAAGCGAACAAGATAACCTTTAGTAGTAACATGTTAAGAATCAGTCGGTAAATATAATGTTCGTTGTGATAAATAATACTTAGTATATTATTACCGATATTTATGAGTCTGAAACATTCGGATTTGAACATTCCAATTGAAAACACAATATAGGAGTTCGCAAAAGATTCCTTCTGAGATTAAATGAATATACTTAAAATTTAAAACAGTTACCATCACTTGATAAACATGCATGAAATTATTTATTTTTTTGTAAAAATATCACTAATAAATAATTATTAGCGAACTAAAAGGCCAAGTTCTTAATTCTTTATATTTTAATCCGTCATACACTTATTTGGTTTTCATACAAAATATTTATTATCACAACTGATTATATTGGAATTATTGGCATTTGTGATAAAAAGAATGATTTTCTTATGAAGAAAATAGCACAACTTTATATATATATATATATATATATATATGTGTGTGTGTGTGTGTGTATGTATATGTATATATACATCATAAAATCAAACTCATCATCATAAAATTAATAGCAAAAGTGAACTGGCTCCGAAAGAAATCTACATAGATTCAAATACATCCACACTAAAGCTTATATACCCGCACAAAATAAATTTGATTTTGAATCAAAACTACGATCAACCTAAAGATTTGAGCCGACTCTCAATACTTAAATTCATGGAAACACATTCAGGAAGCATATTTTCGACTGACCTTAGCATATTCTGATTTGGAGAATTTACAAATGTCTTCCATCATACGAAGAGAAAGATTCCCGGCGAAGCATCTATTCAAATTCATCTTAGGAACACAAATCCAGATAATGGGAAAAAGGAAGAAAAAGAGCGGAAGCATAATGACTCCAAAAGCGAAAGATCCAAGATTACCAACCGGATGCGTTCCATAACGTTTGAGATATGGAGGAAGAACGTCCGTTGCAACTCATATTTGCTCTATTAATCTTTAGGCTTTGAGCAAGCAACTTGGGAAACTATGGAACATTTATCATAACCTCTCAAGTTTATACGAACTCTTTGAAATATTATTAACTCTCCAATTATTTCGTCCCACGCTGATATTTTTTTCCATTCATGATTGAAAATTGAATCGACAAATTGTGTCTCAAATG
This sequence comes from Nephila pilipes, assembly GCA_019974015.1. NCBI lineage: Eukaryota > Metazoa > Arthropoda > Arachnida > Araneae > Nephilidae > Nephila > Nephila pilipes. Next base: position 440,490 of record BMAW01038060.1, on the reverse strand, counting down.
TAGGCAGAATAATATTTCTGTATTGCGGGTAAATTTATTAGGAAAAATATGCATATGATGTTTTATGAAACATATGTTTTTTTATATAAAAGAGACGTACCTCATAATTTTTATTGTCTTCATCTTAGTATTGCCTCCTTTCCCAAAGTAAAAATGTTGGGACTGGTATTGAAAAAAAATTAATTCATCTTAGAAGATTTAGTAAGACATAAGTGCTTAATTTTTCTCCTTTTTTAAAGCTTTTATAATCTGTGTTAAGCAAGCATAATATCACTCTTTGAACTAATTAGATAAAATGAAGTATATGATGTTTGGATTTTTGCCAAGAGGTCGCCAAATGATTTTAAACTTTACCATAAAATCAAATATCGTAAGAACTAACAAAAACAGCGTTTGTCAGATCGAATAAAATTATCGCTTTTGCATGAATTCTGTACTTTACTTTGAAAGATAAACTACACAGCGAAAGCAAAAATATTACATTGGAAATTTATTACTGTGTCAAGTGTAGGTATTTCAGGTTATCAAATCAGTGAAAGGAGGGTCGTATAAATAAATTTCTAAAATCAACAACTGAACAACAATGAAACAACAACTTGATTTCTGAATTTAAATATATTGATTGATTATCTAAAATATATTCAAATTGAATACATAAATTTTAAGAGAAAATTAGAAGAATATACTTGGCAACGTAAGTGTTTTATTTTAATATTTAAATATCAAACACTTTATCATCGCATTTCAAGGAATTAATCTGCAGCAAACAAGATATCTAGGATTTCAATCTGCAGCAAATAATTAGTGCAGGATTATAAAATTTTACTAAATTATACTATGGACTAGATTACTTTAGCTTTTATCTATACCTATTTCCTTTTAATATTGTACAAGCAAAAACACAAAGAACTTCACAGGGATCGAGATTTCAGGTTTACAATCAATTTCTAGGTATTCCTTATGTATCAATTTTTGTTTAATATTCTTTTAAATCTGGAAAGAATTTATTCTGAAAAATTTTAGTGTAAACCTTAAAGAACATATTTCTTTTAATTGACAATGTTAAAATAACTTAAGGGTCAGATTTTGGATTATTATGTATTTTTTAACTTGAAAATATCCAAAATTTGCCTAAGCAGTCAGTTTTCAGAACAGTTTACAAAACATTCTACATTTAACGGAAATATTTATTATTATACTTATCAGCCCCTCAAAAGTCAATCTAAAAATCAAAAAAAAGAAACCAAATCATAGAAGAATTGAAATCCCGGAAATATTTTTGATTATTTTAATATCGATGAGGGAATCTTATTATTTCATTTAATAACTACGTAGTCATTCCAAATATAGCATGAAAGTGTTTTCAAAAATTTTCGTAATTATGTTATCTATGTGTTTAATGTAATATTTACCTCTTTTTTAGAAAGTCTAAAAAGTTTAGATTAATAGTTAATTATAATTTTAGATTTCAGTGAAGTTACCCTAAGGGATATTTATAAAGAATATTCAGTGATCTATTTTAATTCATATTATGTAAAATATTTCTGTTAGAGCATAAAAATTACATAAAATTAATAAGGCCTGAACCTCCTAATTGCTTTGATTTTATAGATTCTCCTTGTAATAGTTGTATGATAAAAAGAAGCTAAGGTTTCTAAAAAGCTATAATTTTAATATATAGTTTATTGACGAATAGAAAATAACCACACTCCATTTACCAATAATATCTTACCATACTTTATTTACCAATATATTACAGTAATTTATTTCAAAAATTATAGAAAATTACATCCACAAATCATGCCTAACATATATACGGGCTGAAAGGCATGATTTTTGAGGAAGATCCTTTAAATAGAGAAAAAAGGAAAAGCAAAAAGGGAAAAAACGTATATTTGATTAATTTTTTCCCTCACAATTTTCCTGTCTACCTTTTTAGGCTATAAAAATTAATGGGATCCGTCGTAACTGCTTTTGGAAAAGTTTACTCTGTAATTTTGTTAATGGCTTACACGTTCGGCGACAATTTTCAATATTTCATCGTGTTTGGCACTTTTATACTTAAACTCTAAAAGTTATAAAATGACTAAAGAAAAATATAAACCGCTTACAGAAAAAAACATCCTATATAGTCAATGTCTCTTCCTTTATTTATTACTTTTTTCTTTTTTTTTGAATTTTTTCAAGTATAAATCTTAATAGTAATTTTAAAGGACAGTTTTTCGACACACGAGGACGATGCAATGAAGTGAAAAGAAATAAAAATTTTGTAGGAATTTAAAACTCAAATCATCAGCAATTATTTCCAAAAGAGCGTATTGATATTAATAAATAACGATGTTTTGGAAGAAACTTCAGTAATTAAGTTAAGGTTCGCTGCGAAAAAAATTCTTTTTAAACAGGGATTTTCTTGATTTAATAAAACCCAAAGGCAAGTAATGTTTATCACTGTAGTAGTGATCTAACAAAAAAATAATACTAAACTGTTGCATAATAAGCTGATGCGTATATTTAGATTTATCAAAGCGTTAAAATATACATTTTTTCCATGAGAATACAAGAGAAGAATATTTTTGTGTTGAATATTTCTTGTAATTGTGTTGAAATTTAATCACATTTTTTGAGTCTCTTGTTTTTTAAAAAATAATAAAATGTTTTAAATTACGAAACAAAAAAAATATTTTTCAAATCTTTACAAAATATTATTTTTTATTCATTATTTTTAAAGGTACATTTTAATAAAAACAAGATTTATAAATAGTAATTGCCATTACTGAATTTTATATTTATCTTGAATTAATCGAGTATGCTCATTAATTCCTTTTTTGGCATGTGAATTTGCTTCGAATTGCTTTTTTGAGTAATTTCGGAATATAAACAAAAAATAATTCTAAGTATTTAATGTAAATAAGCGAAATTTATCATAAATAGTATGAAAAGGAAATATATACTAAAAAGTCAAATTTACTTGTAAAAGGGCAGGGGTATCTCGAAGAAAATAGCATTTTTTAAAACTCAGTATATGTGTGTATGTGAACATTTTCTACAAATCTACCTTATTACCTTCAAGGTATTTTCTATTACACATATTTCTCCTATCAAAAGTTTCATTCTTAGAAAAAAAATTATATTCCTCTACAGTGATGGATGACAGTTTAGCCCTTATTTTCTGTTTCTACGTTGACAAATCCTTGTGAGCCCTTTTATACACTCTTTGTATGTGTAAAACATGAAGAAACCTTAAGCGGCTAAATAAGATACGTAAGGTAAGAGAGTCATACCTTTTTAGACATACCTGAGGTTTTGAGATGATTGTTTTTGCTTGTTCGTCAGAACCTATTTCAAAACTTAGCAGCAATCCTTTTCATTTCAAAATATTCTATTAAAATTCCTTAAGCCATGTTCCAAGACAATGATATACAATTGAACCTAATATACAAGTTCATTAAATTTCTTGACATTTTCGATTCTTCGACGACTTGACGGACGTCCAGAATAAGATTTGTTGACATGTCACTGATTTTGAATAGATAAAATCACTCGCACACTCAAACTTACAAAAAAGTGTCATCTTTTTAAGCTGTTTTCAATATCACATCAAATTCTGTAGTAATTTTCATAATAATGTGTTGTTTACTTAAACCTGACATCATAAACAAAGCAGACAGCAAAGGAGTTGCAGCGAAAACATTCACTGCGACATTCTCAAGCCACTGCACATTGAACATTCTCAAGCGACACTATATGTAGGACTCAACTGAAAGGAGGTGCTCGACGTTCCTGAAGAGTATTAAATGCAATATCTGAAAGCTATGTACGGGGAGGAAATGTTTTCAAACCACTTTCAATTTTCCCCATCAGAGTCTTACCAGTAATAGAGACATTTTATGAACCTATGCTTTCATTTCGTAAATTTTCACTCATTGGTGTATGAAAACTTACAGAAGTTGTATGTTCTTCGGTAAATTTATATTTGAAGGAACTTCAAGCGATTGATTTCATACATAATTACAGCTTACTCATCCTCATTGTTCCTATAAATTTTAATAATAAATCATGTAATGAAATTTTTTTAGTGAAAATATTTTCAAAGTATTTGTACTTTTCTATTAATAATCAATTTACTTCACTACGTTATGCTGCTTTTCTGTCAGTTTTATAACCGAATATATTAAAAAAGTAAGCGACATTAAGTGTGACGAGGTAAATAATGTAACCTTATTAGATGATATCGGATTTTTTTTTTCAAAAGTTTTTGGGTGAGTTATTTTTCTTTTATGATAAAAATTCATTATAAATTTCTATTTAAAACGCATGTTTAATTCTTTTGGTTTAATTTTAATTTTTTAGAATTTGAAAATGTACAGAATATTCACATCTCAATAGACGAAAATGTAATCTGCATGAATGATATAAGACTACTTTCCATATATATATATGTGTGTGTGTGTGTGTGTGTTTGTTTCTTTGTGTGTGTGTGAGTGTATGTATATATATATATATGTGTGTATATATATATATATATATGTGTGTGTGTATATATATATATATATATATATATATGTATTATATATATGTATTATATATATATATATATATATAACCTCTGATTATAAAGTTCAGTGAATGAAGTCAGAACGGCCAATCTTGCAAGACTGGCGAAATAAATTACTGCTCCTGCGTAGAGGCAGGTTTTGACCATCTGGCCCTTCCTCCCCTCCCCCGTTATTCAGTTGAGCGTCGTTTGTGTTCCATGTAAGACTTGTTTTACAAAGTGCTTGTTTAGTGTGTTGGTTTTTAATTGAGAAATGGAAAATGAACGAACAAAAGATCGATTTAAAGTTTTGTTTTAAGCTTGGTAAGAAACCGAAAGAAACTCATGTGATGCTGGTACGTGTTTATGAAGATCAAACACTGTCCATGAAGTGTGTGTACGAGTGGCCTCCCCGTTTTCGAAAAGGCTGGAAAATGTTTCTGACAACCCCCGTCGCGGAAGACCGGCAACCTCCATCAGCGACGAAAACACTGAGTAAGTTAGGAAATTACTCACGAAAGATCGTCGATTAACTGCACGCATACTAGCTGAGGGACTGCAGATTAACCGTGAATCCGTGCTACAAATTTTTACTCGGAATTTAGGGATGAGAAATACGTGTTGTCGTCTTATGCCACATCGCGTGACTGACGTGAAGCAGGCACGTTTAGAGGCTTCTCAGGATTTTGTTAAAATATCGGATGCGACACCAAATTTCTTGAACTGTATTGTCACTGAGAATGAGTCTTGGTGTCTCAGGCATGACCTTGAAACTAAACGGCAAAGCATGAAATGGCGTTCTGCATCACCTCATCAGTAAAAGGTCAGAGCAGAAAAATCATGTATCAAAATGATGCTCATCACTTTTTTGATAGTTCAGACGTTTTCCACAAGGAATTTCTACCTTAGGAAACGACGGTGAATGCCACTAGGTATATTGAAATTTTGATCCGTTTCATGAAACGCCTACGCAGGGTACGACCCCAGCACACACAACAAGGTTCATGATCTTTTGTTCACGACAATACTCGTCCTCAGATAGTCAGTATCGTCTAACAGTTCCTGGCAAAAAAGGGGGTGGTGCAAATTAAACATCCACCATACTCTCCGAATTTCAATCCTCCAGACTTCTTCCTATTCCCACTACTCAATCTCGCTTGAAAAGCAAAGAGATTTGACGATATTCCTGACATTCAACGAAACATGACAAGGCTTTTGAATTCCCTCCCAAAAGAAAACTTCTTGTAAAGTGTGTGTGTGTGCGTGTGTGTATTGCATAACTGCTTCTTCATTTTATTTAAATATTCATATCCATCTAATATTAAGATTACTTTTTAATATCCTCTTCTAAAAAAAAATAGTTTTTTTCTTTCTTAGAATCACGTCAGGTTAGTTTAGTAGATATAGAGTGAATCCTTTTCTTCCCCTTTAATGACTATATTACTGGAGTTTTTTTTTTTTTTTTTGTCACGTACAAAAGCTGCCGCATAGCATTAAAAGTTCATTTTTGCTCTCTATCTAGGAGGACGCTCAATGTGTCAGAGGCGCATGAACGCCCACTGCACTTCCGTTTTAGCTTTAAAATATAAAATTCAAATATATATATATATATATATATTAAATAAATTGATGTATAATAAAAAATATGAATAAACAATATTAAAAACTTACGAAACTTCACCGAAGTCTTAATATCAACTCCGTAACATTGTCAAGATGTTACAGATATATATATATATTTGTTTAAATATTTTAATTCTTAAAAATATTACTATTAAACTTTTAGAAATAATTGATCCTTTATATTTTAGAAAATCATTTTTTTTAATTAATATTTTTTACAATGTGTTTATTTAAGTTCTGTGCAATACTTGCAATTTAAATGTATTAATAATTTTAATTATTTCTTAATTTTGGTTCTTTATCAGTTCTAATTTATAAGGAATATATGTATATGCTATCTATTTAATATATATAAATATATGTATGTTTGTATATGTATATATATATATATATATATATATATATCATATAAAAAAATTTCCTACACTTTTAACCTAATATTTAAATTTTTCTGATTCCTATACTTTCTTGTATTCTGATTCAAATGGATTTGAGTATAAAAATAAATTATTAAATTATTTCAGCTCACATTCATAACTCTGCATAATCTAGTATCTTTCTATGGTCTAAATTAAAAAGGATAATTCGTACTAGAATTTTTTTCGGGATCTAAAGGTTCCTAAATCTAATACCATGTGATATGAAGAAATCTTTGAAGATAAATTCCAAGCAGGGAAAAGTTTTTTCTCTTTGGCAGCATCCACAAAGGTTACATGGCACACATATAGTTTTCACTGTTATCACCCATGTAACTGTCTCTTTCTCTCTCTGAAAATATATATAAACTCGAAAATCAAGGTTTTCATGTTTTTTCATTAGGTTGCGGCTCAATTACAAACTAATTAAAAACATTAATGTCGTTAATTTCCATATATATATACGTATATATTGCAAATCTCTTCGAAATCGAAATACTTAAAGCCAGAAACTAATCATGAAATTTTTTAAGTCACTTATGTATACAGAATCTTAACGTAACATGACAAAACTGAGTAAAATTGAAAAATATAAAATCAAAAAAATATATATGCAGTTACTGTGGGAATAAAAGAATTAAGTTTAACCATTGTAAAATTACGTAGAAAAAAACATAATAAATTTTAAAGTAGACGTCGATTATATTAAAGGAATATTAAAAGTCCATCCCATTACAATAAACGTTTTATTTATACAGCATATTGTATGAAATATATCTGTGTTTTAGATGTATATCAATTTGAAAATGAAACGTAACTTAAAATGTTAAAAAAATGAGTTCATCAAATTTATTGGAAACATAGCATTTATTTCAATATGTTCTAAAAAGCCCTAAAGTGTTACACATTTTAGCAGAAATTCATTATTTGTAATATTGACTCTTTTAAAGAAAACAAGAATTAGTAAATAACATATTTATGTCAAATGTACAGCACACTAAAAATGAAACAAGTACCAGGAAAAAAAATTAGAAATTTAATGGAATGTTAATTGTTTTAAATATGAAAACAGAAAAACATCAAACGATTCTGGAATGACAAAAATACCTAAAACAAAAACATAAACTTGTCACTTCAAAAATTTTAATTATAATTATCATCAAGACGTTTTATGAGCATATCCTAAAAAAACTCTTCTGCACAAAAAAAAATACTTTTATAAGAGATGTGTGACATATTTTTAAAAAAATAAAAAATTAATCCTAAAAATTTCTACAGTGTAGCTCAGCCATTTTTTCGCCCTGAAAACTTTTGGTTCTTTTTCTTCCACACACACATACTATATTTGCGTGATTATAGCTGACTTTCGCGCGTTAATTACGCAGGCATTCTTATTATTTTTTTTTTTTGGTGGAAAAGAACCTTTCTAATGTGACCTAAGTCTCGCATGAATTTAATAAGGTAAAAGATAATTACAAGTTCTAAAACTAGATTCAGAACTTTCGAATAAGTGTATGCAAAAAGAACGAAAAATTATCCTCGTTAGCAGGAGAGAGAAAAACTTTTCTTTTTTCTTTCAAGGGAAATAAACATTCTTTGTATTTTAAAAAGATAATTATATGTATATAAAAATAGGTTAAGGAACGAGCAATAAAACTACGCTTCTTTTTGTGATTTTTATACATTGTAGAACTGGAATATCAAACTACCCTTAATAAAAGTGAAAGCCACCCATGCTGAAATAATATTTTTTTTATGAAGTTTAGTTGAAGTTTTACTACTAAACATAAAATTCAAATACTGTAGACTATTTTCAAATACTGTAGACTATTACATGACATTACAAAAATTAACAGAAATATTATCGACATTAACATAATTTATTTGAAATTTCAATAAACATTTTAATGATTAAATATATCACTTTCAGAAACTTAAACATTACCTTAAAGTTCTTAAATTTGTTTAACTTAAATATTTTCTCATAAATTTTTTCAACACTAAACATCACTTATTTGTAACATTAGTTAAACACGAAAGATTCAAAGTAGTTTAATTTGATTGAAACTGAATTGTTCCTTCAGTTCTATGTTATTATATTTAAGAAGGAAAGAATAGAAAGAAAGATGTTCGAAAGTAATTTTTAAAACGAAATTTATAGAATTATTAACTACTTTTTAAGAAAGAATTAGAAGTTATTGCATGTCTATTAAAGAAGATATATTATGCGTTTAAATTTCTTTGTTTAGGTAAAAAAAATTCTCAACAAAAATATTCTCGTATAATGAAATTATAGAAACACGAAAACCATTAATCCATGATCAAATATCGGGATTGGTGCTGAGATTATAGTTTAGTTTCCTTAAGTTCAAAATTATATATAATTTTATATCATATTAAATTATATTTTGCAGTAATAATAAATTTTAATTTATGCTATATATATATATATATATATATATGTAACACACACATATGATATATATATATATATATATATAACACACATATATGTTGTGCTTCGTTCGGTGCATTGCTCAGGCCGAAATAGAATTTTAGTTTTGTTTTAATTTTAGAATTAAATAAAGGAAAAATGTATTTTTCAGAAATCTCCTATGAATCTACCAGTTAAAGTGAATCAAATGCTTCTAAAGTTGCTAAAGCTATCTTATAGTTCTATTTATCAGTTTTAATATAACAAATATACTCCATAAAACTATTTGAGGTGGAATTGTTTCGAATGTATGTTCATAATTTAGTAATAATTCTATGAAATCATTCCAGAAACTAATCCTTGTAAATATAAATATAAAGCACAAAGTAATACGTGTGACGTGAACTTTATTGCTGTAAAATGAAATTTTATGATGTATAATTACTTCATTAATTTGTGAAATTTTAAATATTAATTTTTGATAAAATTATGCTTATATCTTTTAAACAGATTTCTTATATTCTTATAAAAATACATACAAATGCATAAAATTCTAC
>BMAW01038060.1:410172-430901 GCA_019974015.1 Nephila pilipes | reverse complement strand
TTTTTTTTAAAGTTTTGTAATTGAATTTTTCAGAAATGAAGGTCAAATAAAAAATATTGTTAAACTTAGAACATCGAGTCAAATTCATATATCTGGGAATAAAAATTTTAAATTTTAAACGAATGTGATTTTAATATTATGGAATTCTTACATTATTATTATATTATGCATTTTAAAATAACAGTTAAATTAAAAAATATGCTATACAAATTCCTGATGCATTTTAATGTATGTAATGATACATATTCTCCAAAGTGCATAATTCATTAATCATAAAACTGACTCAAAAACTAAAATTTCAAAAGAAATATTTCATTATGAATTTTTGTCATGTTAAATCAATTAATTTCAATTTGTCTCTCTCAATTTTCGATATCCAAAGAATTCATCAATATCCAACGAAACATCATAGGTTTAATGAAATGCATTTAAGAATCAAATACAAAATGCAATTTCTTTACAATTAATGGAAAGTGCAATCAGTTGATTCATACATATTATTACTATAATAGAGAACTTCATGCAATTAAACACATTTTGTCGATGATTTCTTATTCAAAATATTTTTATTTAACTAATTTCTAACCTAATTTAATGCTTGAGTGAATAAAATGATAATTTATTGAATTGAAATGCACAGTTTTGTGAATCATAAAACTGAATTACTAATGATTGTTTTGAAAATTAAATTTAGCTTTTTTCCTTCCATTTCAATAAAGAAAAATGTAAAATAGAAGCCAGTCAAATCTGGTCCGATACATCCATATTTATGTAATCATAATTTAAAATTAATTTTTAATACACCCTCTTGAGAGGGAAAAAACCATGTAACTCCCAGAAGCAAAAATTACAAAATAAATGCAGTTAAGTATATTTTATCTTTTCTTTTAGTTGTTTAATTTATTTTAGACGCCGTTAAAAATGCACACAAATAAGATTATTATCGTCATTCGAAAGCTCTTTTTTACAGATCTGATTTTAAAAATTTGATAAACAAAAAAATTATTTCCAGAAGTTACGATAAAAAGGTTTCTAGTACCGCATAAGTTGGGAAAAAACGATTAACTAATCACGAATATAAAAAAATCGAATAAATATAAAAAATAAAAAATGAGCACCCAAAAGCAATTAAACGTTTCAATAATTACGCCTCACAACCATTATCTTGAAATGTATATCATGTTTTTTAGTTAATCACTACTGGAGCTCAACGTGAATACATTAATTAAATAAATTGATTGCTTTATGTAAGATCTTGGCTCGCAGATTTTAAATAAAGCTGAACGCTCAGCAGAAAATAAAACCAAGAAAATAATTTTTTTCTAAGTAATTTAAACAGCAATAAAAACCTAAACTTAGACGCAATTTCATTCAAGACGGTTTTAGCATACAAATTTAATATGCATGATGCGAAAAAATTTTTTAATAGAGACTACATAAAATAAAGCTTTTTAAATCCGCAATGGCGTCTTGATTACCATTTGAGTATCTAACAGTAATTTGTCTTGATGCGTGTGGTTATATTTTGGAGCATACTAGGGTCGTTTTGAATAATTTTTTTCCTCATTTCACTCAAAGATCTTTTTTTTATCGTTTCGTTTCGTTACATATGGATTTAATTTGTTCTAAATTACGAGAAGAGTGGATTTAAGGATTTTTTTTTTCAGCGAAGATTTGCGGTATGATTGCTTTCTTCAGGAACCGATTGCAGATTGGGGTTCGGAATTTAGTACAAATGCTTCCTGCACTCTTAATTAATGGAACTAAAAGAAAGGCTGATTTACCCAGCGAATAAGAATCCCATTAAATGCACGGTTTTCGAACAATGCATTCAATTTTTCAGTTCCCAGACATTGAAGCAATTCCGAATTTTTAAGAATGCTAAACAAGACTAAATTGTTCTTTTTAAGCACTTAATTAAATTACACCTTTTAATGGGACTTGGGAATATCGGGGATATAAATTTTGTTTGGTTTCTGTTAAAGAGTGTCTTGATTTTTCTCTGTTTAGTTATTCTAATAAAGAAAAATAATCCTTTTATTCTAAACAATCATCAAACAGTTTTGCATTTCTCATTTTATTCGGAATATTTGTGAAAAATTAATAAATTCTTTAATTCGGAAAATCAAAATTTAATTCCTTAAGCAAAGGAAAACATGAAATAACTCAGAAGAGACTTATTAGGGAAAATGTTTAAAAAAATTTAATGTAATAGAATTCACTTATTTTTAATTAATGGTGATGTTGTAAAGCCATGATTAAATATCACAATTACCTATAATTATTGCTTGTTGTGTATAAACTGATATTAATAAAAATGAGCAGTTTACCTTTGTTTTAAAACCAAAGTTGTTATTTATTTTATCAATTGTTCAACAGGAGAATTTTGTTCCTTAATTTAAAATCTTTTATACATTAATTATGCAGTATCACTTACAATTAACATACTTTTTTAAGCATTCAACTCTTCGATTAATTCTACCTCTTCTTTCAAAAGTAACAAACGCGAATGGCATATTAACAGAAATAATTAATATAATAAACAACTCAATTTTTAGCATACACAAAATTTCTTAGAAGCTACTCTAAATATCACAAATTAATATTTTGTCACAAAGATGTAACGCATAAGATCAAAAAGAATTGGAAAACCACCTCTTTAAGTATAGGTGTCTTTAAGTTTATAATTCTATAAAAATATTTCACTACTTTTAATAAAAATAATTTTTATTATAGTTAATATGTAATTTATAAGAAAAGATAAAATGTGTGGCTCCCCACACACTTCAAATTTAGTAAGAAAATACACAGTAATCCATGTAATATTTGAATGCACTTACAACTGTAATTATGATTAAATCAAATCAGACTTATTTTATCATCATGAGGATTGCATTACTTAAAATGAATGCTCATTTTTGAATTTTTACTTTAAAATATATTGTAATGTCTGAAATCATTGTTTCTATAAAGGTTATATAGGTGGATATTTCGAATAAATTATTACAAAATAATCAGCAAAAAAATAAATTAGAGAAATAAAAAAAAATTTAAAATCGATAGAGATTTTAACATTTCTTCTAAACTTTTAATATCCGAGACATTAATGGAAGATGGTGAAATTATATGAGTATAATATAATTTTAGTGTATTTTGTTTTTAAATATTTTAAAATGAATCAAATATATAGGAAACTATTTTTTTTTTGTAGTATTTCTCTCAATAATTTCTATATTTTTAATTTGGCAGATGGGAATCGTTAAGAATTAAATGCGGATATATTTCTGTTTTTTTTTATACCAGTTTATTGAATTCCAGTCAAAAATGTAGAATCCGTACTTCAAGAGTTCTGTTTCAGTAACTGTAGAATTAGGTATTCCGATCACATAAGTGAAAAGTTAATCTACTTATTGAGCAGTAGAACCACACACACATTCAATATATCGAGGCCTTTGAAGCCCGGAGGCGGAATTGAGACTTGTAATCTATTACACACTTTCACTGCAGTTAGAAACTTAAATGTGTAGATACTTTAATGAGTAAAATTTATCTAAGCATAAAATATGAAATTCTCATACGTCATTTAAATATAGCAAGTAGTAAATTAAAACGACAATAAAATTAAAACTAATTAAATATTAAAGTAATAAAAATAAAACAAATAATATTAAAAAAGAAAACATGAATTGGCAATAATAATAATAATAAACATATAATTAATTACAAAGATAAAAAGAATATTAACAATTGCAATTAAAACATGAAGATTAAATAAATAACAATAAAGTAATTGAAAATAATAACTAAATAAATAAGTAAGTAAAATTTTGAAAATAAGGACATTGTCTTTGTTAATTCATTTGTTAATTCATCTCCTTAACGTGAAATTTTCTTTTTAACCTCTTAATAAAGTAGAATTTTTCAAACTGAATATTAATTCGAGTTATACTGTGCGCATTTCCAAGCCGCCGAAAACTCCGTAGTATCAATTAATTTCATGAAAAGAATATAACTTCTTCAAACTCCTAATGCATTTTTATTATAACAGGAAAAAATTTCTAAAGCTCAAAACCGTTGCCAATCTTAGCACCGAAAAGAATAAAAACAAACAACGATTCTACAGTAAAATTCAGTTATATTAAGTATGAAAAATAAGAGCAAATGATACATTAAAGTAGGCAATAACATGATGAGCAGATATGGAAATAAAAGCGGACGATAAAATATTATATTAAATGTATCTTGTCAATGTAAATATACTTTAAGCAAACTAAACGTAATTACACTCTATAACAAAAAAAAATCGATGCACCAAGAAGAAATTGTCCAATGAAGACAAAATTTGGCGGATACCAAAATTATATGCAGAATAGAAAATGATTAAAATTTCAGAAAAATTGTATGATTTAAAAAGTAATATAATTTAAATATATTGAAATAGTTAAAACGTAACGAGCTCAATAAGGTGTTGACCCACTTTTAACCTGCATTCGAGGTACCATACGACGTGGCATAGAGAGATAAAACTCCCTTATAGTCTCCCGCGGGTAATTTCTTGCCAAATTTGCAACAATTGTCGGACTAGGTCATCAACATTCCTTGGTAGATGCAGTGACCTTCCCATCATATCCCAGACATGCTCGAGTGGAGATAGATCTGAAGATCTGGCTGGTCAAGGAAGTGTTTGACAAGTTGTAAGACAGTTTATAGCAACACATGCCGTATGTGGTTTGGCCTTATCCTGCTGAAAAATAAGGCAAGGGTACTGCAAAGGGAACTGTAACAAAACAGGTTTCAGAATTTCGTCGATGTACCGATGTGCTGCAAGTGTGCCTCTAATGAGAACCAAAGGGTCCGGCTATCAAAGAAAATGCACCACAGAGTATAACTCCTGATTGAGGGCCTGTGTGGCGTGCAATAGTGAAATCAGGATCGACACGCTACCCTGGGCGTCTTCAGACACGTCTTCGATGATCGTCAGGACACAGTTGGAAATGGGATTCGTCACTAAACACTATCCTTCCTCAGTCAGCATCATTCCAACATGATCCAGCTATGCACCACTGTAATCTGGTTTGACATAATGCAGGCGTGAGTAGCATGTGGAGTAGCGATCGGTATGATCATTGATTTCGCTCTATCAGCCGTCTGTAAATGATTATTGTGGACACTCGTGTGCGGGTCGCACGTCTAATGGTTGATAACGATGAATCAGACGTTGTGATAGCTGATCTGACAATCACTCTGTCCTGCCTATCTGTTGCATTCCTAGGTCGACCGCTACCATCATGACTGTAAAATCTGCCATTGTCCCTCCATTCTTGCCAGCATCTTCTAATCGCCGCTTCTTTTCAACCCATATGGCGAACTATTCTCCGATTTGCCCTACCAGCCTCTTTTAATACAATGATACGACCAGTTTCAAATTATGACAGTTGCTCGTGATGAGCTGGAATTATTTTTCTGGCGAGGCATTTTTTCAGTGGGTGAAAGGTATCCTGAATCACAATGCAACAGTAAATTTGACCACCAGATTGAGAATCATTTCTTATATACACCTGCTTAGTGCTCAGTTCTGATGCGCTGTAGCTCCCGCTATTTATTCATTGCACAAAATTTAGTCATTTGCCTGTGCGGTCCAAATGTTGTTTGTATATGAAATTTCATTACAATCGGGCAAGTAATTCTTGATGCGTCATTTTTTTTTTGTTATAGAGTGTATTATAACAAACAAAAATGATTAATCATATATTATAATTTCAGCCCTTTGAACCTAACACTCTGTATCTTGTATTTTAGGTCTACACATTTTTGTTGAAGCCATTTCTCAAACCAACAACATGTTAGTACATATTAATAAATAAATTTTTAATAATAACATAAAACTAATAATAATAAAGGATAAATTAACTTAAATATAAAAAAAATTAATAATTAACCTACAAAACATAAAGGTTAAATAAAAAATCTTGAAGTAAATGAAAATAATAATAAAATAAATAAATGAATAATAAAGTTAAATTAATAATATTTAATTTAAGTATATGTTTTATAGATCAGTAAGTATCGAGTTTATATTCCATCTTCATAAAATTAGTGAAATATATGAGCCCTCTCAAGAAATAAAGGACTATCGGAAGTTAAACTTACTTTCTTCAGCAAATGCTCCAACGAAGAAAAAAGTAAGATTCCATTTCACATTTCACAAACGCTATGCAAATATAAGGAGTTTAAATTCCCACATAAGCAAACGCATGCTTCGGTAAATGTATTTAATTTATAAAATGAATAATTAAATGAAATTACGTTTTTATGCAATGGTATTCCAATTTAATGAGTATCGTAAAATTTACTCGTATTCTAAGCAGTATGGATAAATAATAGTTAAACTTATAAGACGTATGGTGAATGGGTAGCTTGAGTCAATAAGAAGTTTATCAAAAATATATTTATTTTAATCTTTGAATACTTAACAACTTTAAAATTCCTCCAGCCGAATCGCACCCGGTATGGTAACACGTAGTACATCCGCGAAGAAGGAAGAGAACAGAAACTGACGTCACAGATTCTAAGTCCCGACTGTACAAGAACGCTTTTGATGACGTCACACTCAGGCGAGGATCACCTTGCGGTTAATATAAACCGTGATTTCGAATGAATTATGATTGCATTCACTACAAACTGAAGGTTCCAATTTCCCAAAATCACGTATGATCTCCTGTCAGGATAATTACAACTGATGTATTTTAAAGATTCTAAAGTATAAGATATCATACATGACTGAAATGAGTAAAGGGCTTATTTCAATATCTAGCTCGAAGAAAAGCATAACTAAAGCACTTGATTGTATAACGGGAATATTGGCATTTTATTCATATATAGATCTGGAAATGACAAGAAGTAGAATCTAAAAAAATATATTTATCCTATTGTATTTACTTGGCCATGGTAGCCTAGTCGTGATAGTCACGAATTTGTAGCCAGTTACGTTTATCAAAACGTGAATATGATTCTAGATGACACTAAGAGCCATGATGTAGAGAGGTTGATATAAGTTAAATCTGTTGGAATCTCAAGTCCTTCCATTTGCATGGCGCAGAAATTTGGAAAGGGAGATGTTAGCTCACGGCACTTGACCCAGATTCAAAATTACGAGGTCCATCGCCAATACCGCTTGTTTTACTTGTAAGTACAATGCTAATAAGCAATCAACCAATCCAAATAAATCATCTTTCCCCAAATTACCCTTTAAAATGTTAAGGGACTTTCTCCAACAATTTATAGTCAAATTAAAGAGTTTTTAGCATTTTAAATGAAGTTTCTCTTAAGTGTTTTGAGATATTGTATTGAGATTTATTTCAAAAACTGGGAAATTTCAATTTACACATGAAACATCATTTAATTATTTTCTTATTGCAAATCAATATATAAAATTTGATTAAAGAAATTTTTCAAGCAGTGAAGATTAGTTGCATAAATAAAAATTATTATTTCCTTTAGTTGACTGCATTCTTTGTATGATTAGGATAGAAAAGATACCAATGTTTTACTTCATATTCAATGGTTTTAAATAACTATTCTAATTTCATTACTGTTTCCTTGAACAACATAATTTTCCCAAAGGAACCAAAGAGTCTTACGTTATTTTTTCAGGTCAGTAAAGTTTTCATTTCACTACACCACTTAAGTATCTAATAAATTCGAAAAAACTAGTTAGCAATGAAGAAATAACATCGAAATATTGCAACTTTCTTGATATAATATTTTCCCATGGTAAAAAGGGACTAGTTTATATTTCGAAATGAAAATTACTCATGATTCAAAATAACGAGGATTTTGTCGGTGGAAAATAAATAGAAACAGTTAACCGAAAAATATATTCTGAACTAAGAAATACTATTCATGAATTCCAAAAGCAATAAAAGATTGACTTTGGCTGTAATAGGAAATTACGTATTTTTTCAAGGCGTGTCTATAAATGCATTTTGCATTGATAATAAAAGGATTTGCAGTACCTATTTGTGAAAGTTATCGAATGCAGGCGGTTCTCTCACATTTGTTGAAGATGACAAAAATGATGTAAAAAAATCGTCGAATAATGACTCTACAAGCAATTCTTTTTTTTTTTTTTTTTTTTTTTTTTGCTAAATTGTATAAATTGCAGCATAAAGCACCGGGGAAATTGTCAATGGACCCACAGATTACCAGATCATGAATCAAATACCCTAAATGTATCAACAATAGTCAGTCAAAATGATGACACAGAATTCATAAATTAGATGATCTTAATGGCTGAATATACCCTCTGTTCAAAATTACTTCAGTATATCTAAGATACCTCACTCGTTATACATGACCAGTTGTATAAAAGACTACGACGCATGCGTCAAATACATCCATCATATCAAATCGTTTACATAAAAAATACATTTCAAAGGTCTCGCAATGTACCGTAGGATGTACAAGGTGTGGCTTTTAAATAATGAGACTGATGATGTAAAACATTTTATTTTGATATCATACATATTTACTTATTTTCACCTTCAATATACACCCCTCCAATAACCCTAAAACTCTTCATGCGAATATTCCTGTATTCAAAATAATGCTGTAAATTTTCTTCTGTCATCTCATTCAATTCTCGTACCACTTTCTTTTTTATAGCTTCAACGAAATCAAATCTTGATCCTTTTAAAAAAGATTTTGCCTAAGGAAAAATAAGGAAAC
This sequence comes from Nephila pilipes, assembly GCA_019974015.1. NCBI lineage: Eukaryota > Metazoa > Arthropoda > Arachnida > Araneae > Nephilidae > Nephila > Nephila pilipes. The sequence goes on along the minus strand of BMAW01038060.1, from coordinate 422,174 downwards.
AGATAGAAGTAGCCTGGCTCAAGATCTGGCGAATAAGGCAGTCTATAACACTGGAATGCTGTACATCAATAGTAACCTCTCGACAGGCAATGTTAGATGTGACGGCGCAATAGTCTTGGTGAAAAACTTATCCGTACGGATTCTTTGTTAATTCCTACAGTCTCAGCAATTGCACGAATACTTAATCGAATGTTAGATTGAACAAGATTACCGATTGTTGTGATATTGTCATCTGTTTTTCATATAGAAGGGCAAACCGATCATGAATCTTCTTCATCGTCTTCTCGGCCACCTAGAAACAAATTAGACCATTCAAAAAAAAAAAATACAAGCAAGTGAAAACATTGCTAAACACTATTTGTAATAAATCATAAATTTTAGAAGTGTTTTTTCAAAGTTTTATGTGAAATTTCACAACAATTCATTGCTCTATTGTTACACTTATCATTTTTCCAGTAAAACAAAAATAATAACACTAATGCGAATGAAGGTTACGACTATACGAATTTGCTTACAGAAGCGAGATGCACTGTATTCGAAAGCGAATGCTTTACACTAAACATCTGTCGGTCGCTGGCGTTTGACGCATGCGTACTTCAGTAGCTGCGCCAGTCTCGTTACTTAATAACAGCATCTCGTACATCATTTGCTGTTATTAATGAGAAAACTACCTTTTCTTCTCTACTTGTTAAATATGGCGTAGAAAATTCTTTGGCTGTATGAAATATCTTTCCTGAGAATCACTTAATAACTTTCAGTATCAAGCTCTGAAATTGCAACACAGAGTTTACGTATGCGAATAAGCCGATAGTCAGCTAAAACCTATCTTAACAAAATCAAAGTCAAAACATGCACCACGAAGACTAATAACTGATGTGTAGGAAATTTTGACTAAGCCCTTTCATAGACTGATGGGTAGCAGAACTGATTCTCGTTTTATATGCTGAGACTTCACTGTGGATTGATATAAAAGTTAGAAGAGTGCGTTGATATTTCAAGTGTTGTCTTCGTAGTTTGACTGAAATTCAAAATTGTAATATTAGATCTCTAATATCCCTCTTTTGTTACTAGTATGAACAAAACTAGCAGTGAAGTATTCTATGGAAAGCTAGATCAATTTTCTGTATTTTGATTGGAATTGGGGATAATGAATCACACTGACATTGTTAATAAATGGTAATTTCCAATATTATTACATAGCTGAAACTCTTAATTATTATAAGACTTTGTAATATTTAACATACTTTAGTATTTACGAATATTTCAGAACTGAGGTACCAGTCATATCCTAATCAAAGACTGCTGCACGAACAAAAATAAGTTAAGAGAGAATCCATTTTCCAGGTTAACGGGAACTGTCTCTCTTAAAATAAGCCTTCACTAACCTTGCTTCAAGACCTCTTACATTAAATCAAAATCAAAACAAACCACTAATGTAGACAAATAACCGATGGATAATGTAATAAAGATTAGTCTTTCTAAATTACGACATATAGCACGACTGGTGCAGGTTTAATATGCCAAGACTGTACTGTGTCTTGAAATAAAATATAGAAAAGTGGGGGGATATTTCAAGTGTCCTCTTCGTGGCTTGATCGTAGCTCAATATTATGAAGAGTAAAATTCTATAGAGCTTCTTTTTGCTTCCAGTGTGAAGAAAATAAGTACTAAATGTTAAATGGAATACAGGATCAAGTTTCTTTCTGCCATTTAATCATTATAGGAAATGAATCACTTAAGCAGTGTTAATAGATGAAATATTTGGGTATAAATAGGTATTTGAAGGTCTTAATAAATGTAAAATATTGTACATATTTTATGCTTTAGATCCTAAAAATATGTCTGAATCATTATATGTTGATACTACAATCGTTAACAATAAGTTCTGAGCGAATTAAACTTTCTGGTTAAAGGAGACTGTCTCACTTATCTCACTCAGCTATCAGTTTCACAGACTGTTTCATGAAGAGGAAAAGAGACACCTGTTCATATTTTATAAGGAGCCTTTTATGATAACAAGCTGAAAAGAATCTTTAACGGTTCCTATTTTCTTAAAAATAAATACTTTATATCCTTAAGGTATTTTAAAGTAATATTAATAAAAGTATATTAGCAATAATTCAAATTTGACACTATTCTGTGCCCATTTTATGGATAAAAAGTATTTTTAGAAAACATTAATTGATTGTTAAGAAATTAATTATTATTTGATTCTTGTTAAAAAAAAAAGTCACTAGATGTGTCTCATTTAGGCTGGTTGGTTGTTTTTATTAAAGTCGTATTAGAAGCCAAACGAGGGCTAATTGCGTTGGACCTTATAAATTTTGTACCTTGGTCAAGAGATGAGGGCAACCCCCTAGATTGAGACCCCTTCTCTTAACTTCCACACCACGCCAATGTGAGGATTTATGATCTCTACCAGATTCAAAGAGCATCAGCTAAAGACATAACACATCGATCAATAACTCCCGAGTCTAACATTGAAAACAACATTTTTTTTTGCAAAATATTTTTTTATTCATCAACATAACACCTTTCGTTAATCACCTTTTAGGGTGATACAATGGTTCCAACGCTTTTCCAAATCTTTCCCCCCCCCAAAAAAAAATTTTTTTTTTTTTTTTTTTTTTTTTTTTTTCTCAAGAAATCTTTTTTGTTGCGAGTAAATAGCGATAAACAGCTTTCTGAATCATCGACTCGTTGCTGTTTTTGTTCCATCGAAAGCAATTGCGGCACCCACTGGGAAAAAACCTTATTCACTTCACTTCAAAAAACCTTTTTCTTGGTCCGATCGACTTAAAATTTTGACACGTTTCAAGCAAAGGTTAGTACTCTAGAAAGACCTGGTTACTGGTTTACTACGAGCGCCATCTCTGGGTTAGTCTCGGGAGTTATTGATCGATGTGTTATGGCGGGTCTTTGGTGGCTTCAAAGCTCGAACCCATGACTCGACTCAACCATGGCCACTAGGCTACCTCGGGCACATGTTTCATTTATCTGAAACAAGTGAAACTGCATTTGATGTGTTTGTTTTCCCGGGAATGCTTTTAGGAAATTTTTGTATTTGAGGGTACATTATCTGTCTTTTTTAAAAAGCAAATTATAAGTACAGAAATGTATGAATTTATTTGTTTAAAAGCCAAAGAATTATGTAATTAAAACATCCCAGTTCAAATGTTGTGGATTTATCTACCAGTTACAGTTTCCTTTCCCCATCATATTCCCCTATTTCCTTTTCCAAATTCCAAATATTATTATTTCATCCAGGTTATTTACATATTTTCTTAATTCTATTACTGTTTTTCCGAAAAAAATATTCTCTGGTGAGCTTCTAAATATTTGCTTGCATACACAGACGATTTTATTCATATGGTTCACATTATTAGAATTTAATTGCAAGGCAGATGAACGTCTTTTGTAAAACAATCTCCAATTATCTTTCATATGGTGAACAGTCTTTTCATTTATGAAATGAATATTTATTAGGTCTATAAATATGCAATAACTTTCCTCTCCAATGCATGAATGAATATCATTGTAATCGTAATGAACCTCAGATATAAACAAACAAAGAAAATGGCGAAGTGTTTATGGTAAAGAAATTAAGTGTATTTTCATCAGACTTAATGTATTCATGATATGGACATATATTCATTAACCGTACTTACTCCCTATGTGTTTCGCTCTTTCTGTTGTTTGGTTGCTATATGACTATTTATTGAGTTTATTAGTTCTGTAAAATTTGCGTTTTCAACTAAATGCATCTTATGATTAATACTTAAGGGGGATTGGCTTAAAAACAATGAATTCGACACATCAATTAAGCATGTAACGGATATTTTAAAACCATTGTAATGTATATTTGAAAGACTACGTAATGTTCATATAAAACTATACACTCTGTATTAAAATTACTGGAATGGGATTTTCTATAATTATTGTATTAGATGTCATTAACAAATCATGATGGCGTTATATTTTCAATTTTGTAAGGAATATTTTTAAAAATAAAAAGAAATCCCTTAATAGAAAAACATTTGAGTTGACAATAAACATTCAAAAAAAAATTTGATCAAGATATCAATTATTTTTTTTTTTTAAATTTTTAATCTCATATTAGATTTCAATCTATTATTTTTAAACGTATATTTATAAATATTGTTACTCTATCTTACGTAGAAGATGAGTTACAGTTCCTTTCACGTTACTTGATCATAAATTTCTCTGAACGGATAGGCTCTAAAGCATTTCTCAGTATACTTTAAGTCATAATATCTCAAAATGTAATGCATAAAATTAAAGAAACTTGATTTTATATATATACATATATATATATATATATATATATATATATATATATATATATATATATATATATATATATATGTGTGTGTGTGTATGTGTGTGAGTGTGTGTGTAACGTAAAGTAAAAGACTTTCTTTTAACTATCACTATTTAATTAATTTTTAAAAGAACAGTCGAAGCTAATATCATCATAGAACTATAATATTGTAACAGAGAGAGAAAGTGTTTCGCTGTGTTTTTCGTTATATATCAGGGAAATTTCACTTTAAACGTCATAGATCATGTGGAATGGATGGAGGGATTTCAAGGGAATCTAAGTGTAGACTTAAAGTTTGGTATGGATCATCCCTACAACTCTGAAGAGTGGGAAAAAGCTGACTTTGCAGATTTTAAGATCGAGTGATTGCATGAATTAAAGTTAAAAAGAAATCGTATCAGAAAATAAGAACGAACACTATTTTTTAAAGGGGAGAATGGCAAAAATTAGGAATTTAAATTATTATTGTGAGAAACTAATAAGAATTGAAGGCAAATCAATACATGTATATAGTGAAAATTGTAATAAATTTTACAGAAAATTTCAGTATTAAATATTCGAACTACCATAGTTAGTTACTTGAGAATTATATTATCAAAAAAGTATTCTTTTTTCTAGCTAAAGTTACATTCTGTATTACTCAATTTACAAAATGTCAGTATATTAGTTCTTTTAAGTTACCACGTTCTACGGAAAGTTTTAATTTTTGCTTATATTTGTACAAAATGCACTTTTTACAGAAGCAGTACATCTAATTAAAATTGGGTATGTCTCTAATTTTCAAGCCCTGTAGGGTCATCAAATATGTATGTGTAAGCAAACTTTACATTTATTCAAAAAAGTTTCTTCTAATGTGTACTGTTATATTAACATGAAAATTTGGTAAATACTAAATAATACTGCACTACTAATAAAATACTATGAAACTTTAAATGAAACCTATATTTTTTTCTACGTTTACTGAAAATATTTTTGAAATTAAACAAAAATTGCTTATTAGGAAACGATTTCAGTGAATTTTGTTTCAAAATCAGTGAATTTCGCGTTTTAATGTTTGTAAAATAAAATATTTTTATTTGTGCAGTGACGAAAAATTCGTAACGAAAATTTACCATTCATTAGAGGAAAATGAAGGGGGATATAAATGTGAAGCATCACAAAAAGAAAACTGAGTTACTTTAGATGCGCATTCTTTTCGAATGTGCATCTAACTAACGATAAACAAAATTGAAATATTCGTTACATAAACAAAGTCGAAGTATTTATCATTAGTTAGATGCTTTTTACAACGTTGATTCAAAAAGTACTTGTATTTGAAAGCATATGTCATTATTAAGGCAAACTATAACTATCATTAGGTGCTACCATCAATTAAACTGAGCAGAAAAAAAATTGAAATTGGTTCATAAGGTTATTTTAGATTTGGTAGTCATTTGTTACTAAAATTTTATTGCTGCCGCGTCAAGTTGCCACCGTCAATGAGACCTGGATTTATCATTATGTACCAGAAATCAAACAAAAATCAAAACGTTAAGTTCCTTCCGCGGTGAATATCTTGCAAAAAACGCCGAAGATGGTATGATTCGCCTAGAAAAGGCATGACACAGAATTTTTGAGCGTCATGATCGAGAAAACGAGTTATTTACGCTTACTTGTTAAGTGAATCATGATGCTTGCTAAAAACAAACCATTTTCGATGATACGAGCACCATCATTTTAATTTCCAAGGACTTATTGAATGACCTCATATTAGTCGAGAAAGAACGAAAGAGAACTTTAATATATATATATATATATATATATATATATATATATATATATATATATTTTATTATATATATATATATATATATATATATATATATATATATATATACATATATATATATATATATATATATATATATATATTTTAAAATTTTGTAGCGTAAGCTTAATTATCTAGGATATAAGCTGGAAAATGAAGATAACGAGAGCTTTTCTGCTCTCTTACGTGAACTAGCTTTAACTCTTGAAATTTTCTTTAAAAACTTAGAAAAATTCCTTTTTCAAACAGAAAATATCTCGAGCCAGGACTCCAACCGTTGTTATTATTACTTTCTGCCTTTGTCATAGTAAGATATACAAACCAAAACCAATCTTTTATTATAAAATGTTCTTCAAACCACAAATAAATTGTAAGGAAACACGTTTAAATTAGCACGTCTCTCATTGAGATAACAATTGGCTTGATTATAACTGATGTATTAAATAAAATCCATAATAATTTTCCACTGTTTAAAATTATTTTTCTTTTCAACCTCTATCAATAGAAACTTAATCCAAATAGTATTTGACTATTTTTATCATTATTTCATCTTATGATCATGTTTAATTCGTTGATTTTGTATAATAATAAGTTTATTGAATGGACTCTTTCTTTTTTTTCTTTCAGTTATCAAACAGCGATTCGATCCCCAAGTTTATGACGATTCTCTGTTGTTCGTGTAACACTGTTGTTCTCCGTTGCCATCTTCCTACGTTTGTTAGAGAATATGTTGGAATGATTCTTGGATTAGAGATGACAAGCAAGTCTTCAGAAGAGAAATGACATGAAAGGTAAACTAAAATTTACTGATAAGAAAATTTAATATATTTTAAATATAATCATATAAATTTTAAAAAGTTTGGTATATATTTTCTATTGTACATTGAGAGAGTATATATATATATATATATATATATAACATATATAGAGATAATATATATACACATTGACACACACACATATATATATATATATATATGTCAAGAACAAAACAAATAATAATTAAATTCGTTTCGTTTTTTCTTTTGAATTAGGTATGTCAATACCACTTCATTAAGAATATCAAAATTTGACATCTCTTTTTCTCTGTCGTTCCGAGCTGGTGTTTTAATTCTTTATTAGTTGCAATGAAAATAAACTCATCATCTATTCAAAAAATGAAGACTCTCAACTTCCTTGTAAATAAAATTATATATTAATATTAATAACTACAGTTACACATCACTACAAGACACAACACAGGTTGCATAATAGAGCAAAAAAAGCGTTCTCTCTCGTTCTTAGTTCATGTGTTCTGTTTTTTATTAGCTGCTCACTCCAAAACAACATCGTCCTCTGGCGGGAGTCACGTGGTTTCAGATGGGAAAAGTACCAGTTCGAACAATATATATATATATATATATATATATATATATATATATATATATAGTTGTTTATACATATAAGTATATATATATATATATTTTATATATACATACATATATATTTATATATATTACATATATATAGATATACATATTATATATATATACATATATATATATACATCCATCCATCCATCCATAACAGTATATACATATACATCCATCCATACATACATAAGCATTATTATTATATATATATATACATTATTGTTATATATATATTATGTTACATATACATATATATATATATATACAGTGGTGGCAAAAATTGTGTGGACACTTTTTAGAATTTTACCCATTTCAACTCTTGCATGCGCGTATAGGAAACATTACGTTCAATGACATGTAAAATTTGTACTATAATTTAATAGACATTTAATACTTCAATGCAATACAAAATATAAAAAATTTTAATAGATTTGCACTGAAAAATAGCTAGCTGCTATAACCATTGATATAAATTAGGATACTGATGATTGCATTGAGTTATAACTACTTGTGAAGGGTAGCCTTAATTTTTTATTACACAAGACATCGATCAGGATTTAGCCGTGACAAAACACGTTCACACTATCCAGTAAATAAATGAACAGTCACAGGAAAGGTTTTCTCCTTGTCTGTTTTTTCCTGGGAAATAAAAAGCAAGGATTATGTAGATTACATAGTAATGTGATAAAGGAATTTTTAGGCATTTTATAAACAAACCAATCAACTAGTATGATTTCACTTTAGTCCAGATCATTGAAAATTGCCACAACTGGTTTTTTTTTTTTTTTCCCTTTTGGAAAAGGAACTCCGCGAAAATAAAAAGATTCCTTTTAAGAAAATAGGATCACGAAAAAAGTGATTTAACATAAACTATGTTATATAGGATAGATTAAAACCCATTGAAGCTAGTTGAGAAAGATTACACACTCACGATGATTACATATGTGTGTGCGTGTGCGTGTGTGTGTGTGAGGTGTGTGTGTGCGTGTGTGTGTGTGTGTGTGTGTGTGTGTGTGTGCGTGTGTGTGTGTGTGTGTGTGTGTGTGTGTGTGTGTGTGTGTGTGTGTATATTCCCATGCAGTTAGATAAACACCTTTACACCTAAATACTAAACTCAAAGATCCATGCCAGACTAAACCACACATATTGGTTCTATAACCACTCCACTCAGGATTATTTTTTATTGAACCAAAACACGACAACTCAACTGGCCTCAAAGGCCATATGCTTGCAAAAAAAACAGCCCGCAAACCTTTAAGCGGCAGCTGTTGCCTGTGCTGTACCCAGCAGGTTTACGTACAGTTTTACAAAAGCTGGTACGATGGTTTACTACGGGCAGCTTTACCGTGCTTTGTGTAGCGCAATTTAATGGTGTTTAAAGCGGCTGTTTATGTGAACAGACATGGAACCATGGTTTTTTTTGGTATGTACCCGCTGGAGCAAAACGGCGAAGGCGTTTACAGGCTTGCGCATTGTGTGACAGGCAGCCACAAAAGGCAGCCATGGCTTTGCTGGAAGCATTTTTTTTCGCTATCTACGTACTGTATATAAGCGCTAAAGGCGAAGAGGCAAATGTATACTACAGCCAGCAGTTTTTCACAGGTAGCCGGGCTATATGCTGAAATCGAAAGTAGAAGACGAAAATAGAGAGTTCTACGAAATTGGATTACGTCTACATTCTGACTTGTAATCTTGAGACCCTCTAGCAGTTGGTGTTTTTTTCAATGAGTAGAATAAAAATGAAGAATCGTTGAATATATTGTAACTTCAGTTGCTCTGTAGTAGTAATAGGAAGAAATAGAAATACTTTCCTGTCAGATAAAGCAATAGTCTGTCTTCTTCGTATTGACGGAGCACAAAATGGACTGGAAATATTATTTTGCGTCCAGCAAAAGGTGAGATCTGGTGTTGAGTGCAAATGTATTGAGTTTCGTTGCCTTAGTTCCGAAAGACATTCGCTTGTTTTATTGCTTTTTCGTCTCCGGAGAGAAAATATTTTCGTTCGGCTCACTGGCGACTATTGAAATTGGAAAATGATACCAGTTTTGAATATGTGTTTTAGTTCCTTTGCTCATTTGGTTTAAAAAAAAAAGCACAAGTGATATTTTTTTGTTTAAAAGGATAAAATCTGTTTTATAAAAATCCAGGTTCTAGTTAATATAATCGAAAAATAAACGTTTGAAATAAACTGAAATTAAAACATTTTTTTTTTTAAACTATTTTTTATCCCATAAAATGTTTATCCTAAGCAGAATGTAGTGAAACATCATTTGAAATTCTGTTTTCTTGTGTTTCCTCTTAGATTAAAACTGCAACTACTTTGTGTCTTTTATGGGAGAAAATGGAGGAACATTGAGATAACTTAAATTATCTTCTTCTATTCAATCTATTAATTTTTGAGAATTTTTCAGCATCAATTTACTGTTTATTTTATAACATTAAAAAAATATTACATAATGTTATGAACCTAATTAAATATACCAAATTTGAAAACAACAAATGCAGAAGCTGTTTATACTTAACACGTGAATGTAATTCATTTGAGAAATACTCATGTTCATTTTATTAACTATTCATTCATCAGTATCTTGACATATTAAATAATCATTTATAAGAAAACTAAAATACATAAATTTTATTTATCAATTCAACTAAAATCCTTTTTCTATTAATCGGAAGAATATATAAATCCATATGTTTCATGACAAAAAAAGACTTGTTCTTGAAAAGAAATCCAGCTTATAATTTTTTTTTTAAATATATGACAAAACAGTTTATTACATTTTTATTATATGTGACAGTATTTTAAATGTGATTACAACAATATTTTTATTACATACGAAAAATAAGGCGTATTTTTTTTTATTTAAAAAATGCAATATTTTTAATACATATTCATAATGACAACATCCTATAAATACAGTTTTGCAATAAACGTATCAACACAATAGCATTTATCTTTAGTTTGTTACAGAATTATGTATATTCATTTGGGAACTAAAGATGAATAAAATGATAAAATAGAACGATACACATAAAATTGATTACTTTAAAACATTCATTTGTAATTTTTCTGGACTATCGACTGGTACCTTTATATAGAATAAAAGGAAAGTATTGTTGAATATATTGTAACTTCTGGGCTTATTTTAAAGAAGAAATATTTTCCTGTAAATAAAGAGATAGTTCTGTTTCGATATTGAAGGAAGCACAAAAATGTGTTGAAATATTATTTTGTGTCCAAGAAAAGCAGGTGATACCCTTATTTTCAGTGCAGACGTACCGAGTTGCTCGTCTTAGTTCCCGAAAGACATTTCTTTTCTATTATTGCATTTTTTCCAAAAGAAAATATTATTTATAAATTCTATACTGAAAACTATGATACACAAAAAATGAAACCAATTTTGAATTATAGATATTCAGATATTTTCGTTGTTTAGTAAGGTTGGAGTTTTATTTCTATTAAAGGGTTTGAAAGGAAAAATTAAATACGGATTCTTTTTTAAAGTATTTTGTAAAAGTAATATTTTATCCCATTATAAAATTAATAATTTCATTACAGATTACATAATTTTGTATTGCTTTATAAATATTTTCAACATATTGTATTTTGATTAATGTTATTTGGGAAGGTTATATATAAAAGTCAAAATTCTAGTTATACGACAACTAATTACTCGGACAAAAAATCATAAATAAAAAAAGAAGAATAAGCAACCGTGATTTTCTAATTAAGGTTCTGAATTTTGTCTATTACAGGAATACTAAGTAAGAGAGAAAACAGTAACTTTGTGTTTCATCTAATGTAAGGCTCCATTAAATACATTTTTGCATATCTTCAGTGAGAAATTCTTATTATAACTGGAAAATGCGATTTAACATGCATATTAACTTAACGTAATCATCGAAACTAGAATAGAAAAAAATAGTGAACCCATAGAACATGCTATGTTTTCTAGATCTATCACCCATTGACAAAATCTATAGTTATATGTTTTCTATAGACTATTAATACCTCATTCACTTAGCCCTCGATTGATAAACCTTGCAGATATTTAAATCCACTTAGAAATATAATTCTATGATCGTCGTCCAATTCAGTCTCATCTGGTTGCTCTCTGGTTCGTTCCTGCTCTGGACCGTCTGATTAGAGCCAAGTATTGTTGCCAGAAGAGTGAAACTTTAGTTGCTGAACTTTCTACATGTTGTGTATTCTAAGTCACCAGTAAATTTACCGACCCCATGATCCATCCCGATACGAGCAGGCAATAATAACCATCGATCTATCACTATTCGACTTCATTGCGAACCTGATATCAATAGCTCTGATCGATCCCATTGACTATAGTGATTATTCTTCCAGCAGAACAGTAAACCGGTTTATATTAACCTAACAACAACATAGAGATAACACGAACCTGAACTACATCACCGAAAAGAG
>BMAW01038060.1:361836-410147 GCA_019974015.1 Nephila pilipes | reverse complement strand
TAGGAGGACGATAGTGAACATGTGTGTGTGTGTGTGTGTGTGTGTGTGTGTGTGTGTATATTCTATGCAGTTAGATAAATAATTTTAATAATTTTAAATAATAAAACTTCAAAGATTCAGCGCTAGACTAAATCAATATTATTGCCTTATAAATCACTCACTTTTTGTGATTATTTATTGAAATCAAAACAATTTATTAAATTTCAATCGGGCTTCAAAGGCTATTGTACAATACATGCTCATAAAAAAACTGAAATCAAGCAAACTTTTAAGCTAAGTGAAATACTATTATTCAGGTCAAAATTCAGTTTTACATATATTTTGAATAACAATGTAATATTTTTTACTAAAATAGAAACATGATGGTTTCGAATTATTTAAGTAGTTTCACTGTGTTTTTGTGTGTAAATACGTTAACTTCAATTTATAGTTTGAAATGTGTTTACTATTTTATGTGAACTAATTATAGATGTAACTTTATTTTTCTTTATATTAAAATCCTATTGATATGTAAAACTATGAAATATGTTTTGCTATATTTGAAAAGATTTGTGTGATCATAAGAAACAATAATTCAAAAAATATGTGGTAGAAATTCACTATTTTTTATTTCTTAGTTTTTGGAGTGATTTTTTTTTCCCATTATCCATCAAAAATTGCATACAAGTTACTAAAATATGAAGATACAAAAGCAAATGTAATACACACCCCACATTGCGCTTCAAATTATTCTTCAATTTTCTTATGTACAGAACAATATATTTCCTTATTGAAATCGAAAGTAGAAGACGAAAATAGAGAGTTCTTACGAAATTGATTACGTCTAAGACATTCTATTTGTAATCTTGAGACCCTAGCAGTTGGTGTTTTTCACGAGTAGAATAAAATGGAAGAATCGTTGAATATATTGTAACTTCAGTTGTCATAGTAATAGAAGAAATAGAAATACTTTCCTGTCAGATAAAGTAATAGTCTGTATTTCGTATTGACGGAAGCACAAAAATGGACTGAAATATTATTTTGCGTCCAGGCAAAGGTGAGATCTGGTGTTGAGTGCAAATGTATTGAGTCGCTGCCTTAGTTCCCGAAAGACATTCGCTTGTTTTATTGCTTTTTTCGTTCCGGAGAGAAAATATTTTCGTTCGGCTCACCGGCGACTATTGAAATTGGAAATGATACCAGTTTTGGAATATGTGTTTTTAGTTCCTTTGCCTATTTGCTTAAAAGCACAAGTGATATTTTGTTTAAAGGGATAAAAATCTGTTTTATAAAATCCAGTGTTCTAGTTACTATAATCGAAAAATAAACGTCTGAAATAAATTGAAATTAAAACATTTTTTTTTAAATTGTTTTTTATCTCATAAATGTTTATCCTAAGCAGAATGTAGTGAAACATCATTTTAAATTGTTTTCTTGCGTTTTATTAAAACTGCAACTACTTTGCACTTTTATGGGAGAAAATGGAGGAACACAGAGAATTTAAATTATCTTCTTTCTATTCAATTCATTAATTTTTGAGAATTTTTCATCAATTTACTGTTTATTTTATAACATTAAAAATATTACATAATGTTATGTAGAACTCAATAAATATACCAAATTTGAAAACAAATTGTAAATGCAGAAGCTGTTATATACTTAACACGAATGTAAATTTTATTTGAGAAATAATTTTATGTTCATTTTATTAACTATTCATCTATCAGTATCTTTGACATATTAAATACCATTTATAAGAAAACTAAAATACATAAATTTTTATTTATCAATTCAAAATCCTTTTTTTCTATTAATTCTGAAGAATATATAAATTCATATGTTTCATGACAAAAAAAGACTTGTTCTGAAAAGAAATCCAGTTTATAATTTTTTTTTAAATATATGACAAACAGTTTATGACATTTTTATTACATGACAGTATTTTAAATGTGAATAGCAACAATATTTTTTATTACATACGAAAAAATAAGCATGTATTTTTTTTAGTTTAAAATGCAATATTTTTAATACATATTCATACGACAAATATCCTATAAATACAGTTTTGCAATAAACGTATCAACACAATAGCATTTATCTTTAGTTTTGTTACTTACAGAATTATGTATATTCATTTGGGAATCCAAAGTAGATGAATAAAAATGGATAAAATAGAACGATACACATAAAATTGATTACTTCTAAAACATTCTATTTGTAATTTTTCTGGACTATCAATTGGTACCTTTTATATAGAATAAAAGGAAAGTATTGTTGAATATATTGTAACTTCGCTTATTTTAAAGAAATAGAAATATTTTCCTGTCAAATAAAGAGATAGTCTGTTTCTGATATTGAAGGAAGCACAAAAATGTGCTGAAATATTATTTTGTGTCCAAGAAAAGGTGATACCCTATTTTCAGTGCAGACGTACCGAGTTGCCGTCTTAGTTCCCGAAAGACATTTCTTTCTATTATTGCATTTTTCCTCCAAAAGAAAATATTATCATAAATTTACCGAAAACTATGATACACAAAAATGAAACCAATTTTGAATTATAGATATTCAGATATTTTCGTTGTTTAGTAAGGCTTGGAGTTTTATTTCTATTAAAGGGTTTGAAAGGAAAAATTAAATACGGATTCTTTAAAGTATTTTTGGTAAAAAGTAATATTTATCCCATTATAAAATTAATAATTTTAATACAGATTACATAATTTTGTATTGCTTTATAAATATTTTCAACATATTGTATTTTTGACACGTTATTTGGGGAAGGTTATATATAAAAGTCAAAATTCTAGTTATACGACAACTAATTACTCGGACAAAAATCATAAATAAAAAAGAAGAATAAGCAAATCGTATATTTCTAATTAAGGTTCCTAATTTTGTTCATTAAGCAGGAATTACTAAGTAAGAGAGAAAATAACATAACTTTGTGTTTCATTCAATGTATGTCTAATAAATACATTTTTATATATCTTGTATGAGAAATTCTTATTATAACTGAAAATGTGCGATTTAACATGCATATTAACTTAACGTGTAATCATCGAAACTAGAATAGAAAAAAAATATGAACCATAGAACATGCCATGTTTTCTAGATCTATCACCCATTGACAAAATCTATAGTTATATGTTTTCTATAGACTATTAATACCCTATTCACTTAGCCCTCGATTGATAAACTCTTGCAGATATTTAAATCCACTTAGAAATATACTCCATATCTGTCGTCCTAATTCAGTTCATCTGGTTGCTCTCTGGTTCTGTTCTGTTCTCTGGATCGTCTGGATTAGAGCCGTTATTGTTGCCAGAAGAGGAAACTTTAGTTACTGAATCCTACATGTTGTGTATTCTAAGTCACCAGTAAATTTAATCATGCATTCGTTCTCTGATATTATATGTGTACAATAAATACGATTTTGTCATTTGCTTTATTTCTTGTTGCAGGAATTCTTTATGGCCAATAGTTTTGATTTAATTCAATATCATAGTATTGTTTTCCTAGTGTATAACAGTAAACTGTTATATAAATGGTAATAACAAATATATATATATATTAGCTAAAAAATATGTACATTTTTATAAAGGAAAAGTATTTGGATTCTTTCTGTGCTTGAAAATATTTCGATGATGTAAGTTTCATAAATATGTGTTTGTTCTGTATATCATTTGTAGCAAATATGTGCATATGTGTTTGTGTTTCTACTTTTAAAAAAAGGCACATTTTCCATCCACAAAAATATTTATTTTATTTTTCGAGCAAATATTTAGATGTTTTTTTACGGTTTTACAGTTTTTAATATTTGGTTTTTCAATTCTATTTATTTACTTCTTTACATTTCTTTCACTATTCCATACATATTTATTTTACACTTTAATGCTCATTAACATTATTTAATTTTTAAAAATTGCGTTTTTCTTATGTATTAATATTTCTTTGAACAAATTTCACAAATTATTATCATGTAGATGAAAAGTAACAAACTAAATTTATCCAGATAATGTATATATCATCGCTGATACAATAGATTTTCACGCAAAATTTTTAATAGTTTAACTTTTAAGCAATAGGAATTAGAAAAGCTACTATTATAGTCTTTAAGTAATATCTAGTTAGTTTTAATATTTTGAATTATTACAACTTTATTATTATTATTTAAATAGGTATAACTATTATTAATAAAATGCAATACTCACTATCATATAATTCTTACTAATATTTACACAATTAATATGCCATATTTATTGTTACTTTTAATATGGAAAACTTGTCAATGTATAATAAATGTCACAATGATTATAACTTTTCATAATACATGGTATATTTAAATTCATGGGGAAAATTTATGGGGAGATAGAAAACATCTAAACAAGCAATTTTCGCCACGCAATGCAAAGGAGGAGAGCGTGGGGTGAGTAGTTAGACGACGATGTAATAGTAAACATAAAGCTAAAGTTTTCTTACCCATCGTTATTTCTACCATGGAGTTGAGAGACATGAGGTTTTCCTCATAACTGTACGTCGCCATACCTCCTAAATCCCACGATAGAAATGAGGATTTGTAAGTAAACTCGAGCTTTATGATTACCTTTACATAGTTGTATAACTGCTCCTCACTTGCTTTTCGCCAGTGCATTGTATGTTGAAAGTTGCTCATTTAGATGTTTATTTATTATTCCTTAAATTTTTCTCATGAGTTTTGAAACACTCTGTATAGTAAATACACTTTAATACAGCTTTTGATGATTCGATACACATAATAATTATGCTCTGATTGAGCTTTTCGCATTGGAATATTTTTCAGCGTTTTCAAGAGTTTGCAGACTTTTATACCAGGTCTGATTACAGCACCCCTCGCATTTACGACCAGTGTTCACTGTAACTATTAGTTTTCAGTTTAGTACAGTTTTCTTGTTTTCTATAAGAATATGTATCATAATTGTACGTGGCCGCGGAAGCCTAGTGGTCATGGTTTCGTTCATTTGCGGGCTCGAGCTTTGACCGCTAAGGGCCCGTAGTGTAGCCGGGCTGATGCATGTTAAATCTGTTCTAGGGCCAAAGTTCTCCCGTTGGTGTAGTGTGAAAGTTAGGACAGGGAGGTGCCAACCCATTTGTCATCCTCGTCACTTGACCGAGGTTCAAAATTACAAGGTCCGTTACCAATAGCCCTTATGTTGCTTCTAGTGCGACGTAAATAAATAAATTAAACTAAAAACTATCATATTTGTACAATATTCTAACTATACACATATACTGTAGGATAGAGTAAAAAACGTCTCTTCCCCCTGGCAAAGACGTGCTATTCAGCTACTATTAAAACTACGAAGTGTAGACATTTAACTTAAGAAATTTGTCACAGCTACTTTTAATCATCAATTTAACGTATCATTTTTTTCTCTCTTTTGTGCAGTCTTTTATAAATATAGGAATATTTAGTTAAGTTATTGTTCAATGTTTGAATTTATTTGTATTTGTTAGAAAGGCGAACTACTTTGCTGGATATTAATATTATTGTCACAGGTTCAAAAAGTACTTAAAGACATTAAATAATGTTTTGCCTTTAGTATCTCTGTAAAAGTTACATTGACATTCCACAATATAGTATTGCCGGGGGCTTGAACATTCCGGATTAAAAAGAACCTATACTTTGATAACAATTTTATAATGATACATTTATTTCCGATAGAGATATATTTCTAAGAAAACAGTAAAATCTTGTAGGAAAAGCGGTTAAATTACATTGAATAGAATGTAGTAAATATCATTTTGTATAAGACGAGTAGAAAAGGAACACTAGCATATTCATAATAATGTATTACTAAATATTAAACAAAATATGCATTAATTAGGTTCTTAGAACCTTTGATTTTTATGCAGTGTACATATTTTCAAATTTCAGTCAATATATGAGCATTGTTTTACTGATTAAATTACAATTACATGAAAAACAGCTTTCTACAATGCTTCACAAAAATTAAATCCTGTAAAAACTCCGTTCATTAATAAAACAATTATCAAAAATTAAGCAGAACACTTTTAGAAGAAAAGGTAAGCTATTATAAATCATATGATTGATATATGTTGTATATATCACTTCTACATTTAAACCTTCAGGTAACCGATAATTTGTTAATCAACCGTCACTTTAATGAAAATTTTTATTACTTATAATCATAGTATTGAATACAATTCTGATAATTATACTGCAGCAATATTGTCCATATTTTAAATTTATTTTCCAAATCACTTTGACAAACCCACTTATCCAGTTGTTTTATGAATGTTTCATTAACATTAATCAAATGTTTATAATACATGAATTTAAACAGTTTTTAAGTAATTTTTAAAGCATTAAAGATATTTATAAATTTACTATGCTTGTATTATTATCTTTTCATACATTATAATTATTTTAAGTCATTCATTTTTAGAAAGAAAAGCGAGTTTAATTTTTTTTTTTACTTAAAAATATAAGTTCAATAAAACCTTTTCAAAACACCACTTGCTATTATTTATGTAAATAATATTTTGATTATGATTATATTTATAAAATTTATTTTGATTTTTTTTCTAAAAAAGTAATTTTTTTTAAATAAATTATGGAAATTTCAAAAATTTTCATAAATTATTGGGGAATTGATATTGACAAAAAATGATAAAAGAAAAATGAATATTTATATTATATGCGTTAAACATTTCTAGTATATAGGAATTTAATCATTTATCACTGATATATATATAAAAGTTATTTTCTTTTCAATTTTATCATTCAAAAAGGGCAATTTTTGAAACATTAATAATATTGAAAGTAAATTGATAATAATTGTTCTAAGAAGACCTTAGTGATGAAAAAAACTTTATTAATTACAATAACAAATACACAATAAGTACAATTTATAAATTAATACTTCAGATGTATATCATAATACTTGTAACATAGTATTTTTTCAATTTATTAAGCAATATAATCAGTCTCTCTAAATAAATCTTTATAATAGTTTAATGCTTAGTAGTATATAATAAATAATTTTAAATCCGAAATAAAACGCTTAGAAAAGTTTTTCAAATAACGCCTGATGCAATTTCATCAAAAATCTTAAGTCATCATGCCAATTCAGCAATTCTATACTTTTCAAATACTATGCATTTTCACAGCTTACATATAATAAATTTACCTCTACTTTAAAATAGCATTGATAGTCTAGTAATAATAGCCGCGAGCTATGTGACTGGTCCTCTATAAACTGCTGCGTGGTTTTGAATCCAAATTCCACGACGGCAATGGAGTGGTTTAAACGGGGGATGATTACCGTTAAATGGAATTACTACTGAAAACCCTTATGAATTGTGGATATCAGGGTAGTAAGGTACGTTTTGTCCTGTCATTCTCTTCTCTTGCTCATAGCTGAAAATTCCGAGACAGTTAATTATATCACTCGTGTCGCAAAATCAACTCAGCTTGCAACATACCTTCATAGCATATTTAAGAAGATGTATGTACTTTTATCTCCTTTTTAGTAAAACAATTAAAATTCACATTTAATATGAATTAATATCACATGCAAAGCTCGTGAAAAATGAAATAAATTCAAAAATAAACCACATTTTGATACTTATCGAACTCAATAACGTTTTAAGTTAAGAAATGTTTAGATTATTCTAAACACATTTCAATATTCCTTAGAATTTTTCTCCTTCATTAACTTTTGTTCGAAATAATAAAATGAACAGGGGAGCCTAATGGCAGTGAACTTAGCCAGCGTTTTCCCGAGTGAGAGATTTCAGTCCGTATCACGTGAAACCCACCTTTTAAAAGGGCTAATGAGTGTTAAATCTGTAAAGGTCTTAATTCCTCCTGTTGCTGTGATGTGGAAGTTTGGAGAAGGAAGTGCCTGATCAGGTGCCATACTCGTCACTTGCCCGAGGTTAAAAATTACGAGGTCAGTCACGAATAACATTCGTGTTGCTTCACACAGCAATGTTAATAAGCAATTTTCATCACATTAAAATAATCTATCAGTTCATAAGATTTACGCGTGTTAGTATATATAACTTATGAAAAATATTTCCTCGAATAAATTATTTTTAATGATTTTGATTTAATCATATGTATTGATAAAAGTAAGAAAGCTTATTTGATAAAATTTTAGAAATATCTACGTCTTTATAGAGTTAATGCAATTACATACTTCAAGGAGCTGCTTCATAATATTGACCCAATTACATTTAAGAATTGAATGAAATGTATATATATGTATAATGACTGTAATTACAACATAAATAATACAGCAATATATACGTGTCGAATCCTGTACATCCAATTCAATGAATCCTTTACAAGAACCTTAAGTGGTCATTCTATTTTAAGCGACCCTTATATCTCAAATAAAAGCGTTAATGCGCACCCCACAGAAGCATCTCTTTATTCGTACTTACATCACATATCCATCGGAACATCTTATTTAATGCAGCCTTCTATTTTCTGTTCAGTAAAACCCTTCAAGTTAGTTCGACGAATCCTTACAACCGCAACCTTGCCCACCCAGGGAGAGGGCCGTAATTCTGCAACTGTCCCCGGGACCTCCCTAGAGAGGAAGTGAAGTGAAGCTAATGGTTAATGGAATTGCGATGTCTTGGCCCTCTGTCGTACTGAGAGCAAGTTGTATGAATAGATGCAGGGGTCTCTGTTTGTCTTGGTATTGGGATTTACTGTGACTAAAGAGAGGAGTTGTTAAAATCCATCAGTGGAATTCTAAAGAGAACTTTTGTTGGTGCCACTTCGCTGATGGAGATAAGGAATCGTGTCGTTTATTAATGTTTCTGGAGAACAATGTGAATGGAAAATATGTAGTGTGGTGTGAAATCTTTTAGTTCAGTGGAATGGATAATTTATTGATCTTTTAATTGTTTCTGCCGATATTAACTTTATATCAGTACTTGCTCTTACAGTTGTATAACAAAGGAATTAGCAGATAAAATAATTTTTTTAAATTAATAATAAATAAAAAAAAATCTATAGTTCTGAAACCAATCGTAAAAATTAATAAGAAAATAAAGTTATTAATTCAAATTGACCTCGATAATATTTAATGTGTGTCAACTTTTTTCCCCCTTTAAGTTCCCAAAAAAGTCGTATTATTCAAAATTAATACTGTTTGGCGTAAAGTCAGCACACTTCTGAGAACCAGGCTCCACAGAAGCATATGTTATAAAGAAAAGAAAATACTATTCTCAAATTCCTAATGTTTTTTTTTTTTATTTTCACAAGCAACATATTCTTAATTTACAAAAAAGTAACCAATTTGAACAACAAAATCAATAAAAACAGAAGATTCTGTCATATAAATCAATTATTAAATGAAATATTAAAATAAGAACAAACGATAAAATATTGAAGTAGACAGTAATAATATGGTCCGATATTAAAATAAAAGCAGACGATAAAATGTCACATTTAATATATCTTTGCACTGTAAATATAATTTAAGCAAACTAAATGTAATTATTATAATTATAATGTATTTCAATGTCAATATTTTGAATCTAACACCATGCTTCAAGTTTTTATAGATCGCATTTTCTCAAACCTGCATGTTGGCATATGTTAATAAAATAGTCAATTGAAATATTTGCATGTGAAAATTTGTTCATGGAAGTATAGAAATAAATAATTTATTTTTCTTGGTGAAAAGTGCTGAGGAAAAGAGTACAATGTAGTTTGAAGTAATGTCTCAGAAAGCTCTCTAAGTATACACATTTAATTTAGAAGTAAATTTTAGAAAATATTGTTTAAGTAATTAATCCGTTTTTAAAATTCAGATGACAACAGAATTAGTTCGTAAAGTGAAAAAGAAACAATAATATATTTAAACATAATTTGAACTTTTGAAATTCAAAAAGCATATACAATAATAAAATTTACAAAAGTGTATTTTGAAAACTATTATGAACAAGTGTGACGTACATTTACTGCCAAAAGCATAGAAACATTTGCAGTAAACAATGATAATCTTTGAAATGGTTTCATATGGATTAGTAAAAAACTAACTTAACTTTAATAAATATCTATGTTTGACAATGAAAAGAAAAACTACTAAATAGCCCATTCTTAATTTGATCAAGAAAATATAAAAAGGAGTAATTTGAAAAAAAAAATGTTCTCTTTATATTCAACAAAAAATGCGTATTACACATGTAGATCATGTAATATTGTTTTTTTAATATAACGAAAATTCAATTCAATTCACGTTCATTGTTTAAGATAAAATTAATTATGGAGGAGCTAGCATAATTATGAGCATAAAAAATAAAGACTACAAAAAAAGTATTAAATTACAATTTTTATGTGAAAGTTTATAGAAGAATTTAATGTCTCAATAGTAACAAAGACAATTTGAAACGAATTTGCATATTTAGATAAATCTATTTGCAAAAATGTAAATTATAAAGAAGTAAACAAATATAAAAACTTAACAGAGTTTAGTATTAAATCACTCAAGAAACGAACATCAATGGAAAGGAATGTTCATAAATTGAGAGATAAAAAGAGGATTGAGAGAAAAAAGGAGCTCTTACCAATTTTATTAGTTCACAGTTTTATAAGACAAATTTTACTTCACATATGCTATTTTTCCACATGAATTTAAATAAACCTTTACAATTAAAATATTTTTCTATGTTAACAATTGAAGATAATTTCAGAACTTAATTAATTAATAACTACTTGCAACAATAAGATAAAGTGCTCAAACTAATTGTTATTTAATTAAGTAATAGTAAATTGTTAGGAAGACAATAATAATAAATGTAATTTCTTAAATAAAAAGGGTTTTAATTTTTGAAAAAAAAAATTCTTACAATATTTGCTACATTAATCCTGTTTTTGTTACAAAGAAATCAGTTATAAATTATAATGTTATTTTTCCGAGCTATAATGGTTAAATTATATTTTGGAAGAATTACAATTCATTTTTACTTATTTATACCGAAGTACTTTCAAAAGAACTATTCCAATTTCCTTTTTTTTTTTTCAACTTCCATCGTTTTCATTTTTTTAATAAAAACCTAAGTTACTAGAGAATTTCGCATGATAAATGATGACTCATGCAACGTGATATCAAAGATATTGTGTGCCTTAAAATGCAACATTATATTTCCATTTCTCTTCTTTATTGACATTCGATTACCCATAATGCGACTCACTCAGGCGAGTTTACTAGACTTGCAGAATAAATAGTTCTTTTGTGTAGAAGAATTTTTTGAATGGGTAAATTTATAAGGAAAGGGATTTGTTCCTGGATTTTCAGAAATTTATTTCATGGTATTTTATGCCTTTTTTTCCTTATTTTCTTTCCTAAAACTTGATAAATATTTTATCAAAATAAATTGTAAGTTCTTATTAATATAACAATAGTTTAAAATAAATTCCTAAACACTGGTAGAAAATTAATAAATTTATTCCATTTAATTCTTGAAATTTGTTCCGAGATTTTTTAAACAATATTCTTTGATTTAAACTCTTAAATATTAACTGTAATAATTTGTATATGATATGCATATAATTATTTTTTAAAAGTTTTGCAATACAATTTAATTAGAAAAAAAGTGAGCGATATTTTGATTTATTGAAATTAAAGTATTAAAATAAATTCTTAGAAAGTTAATCCAGAAGTGAAATTCGCAAATAAAAAAATTCAAAAGGCTTAAAGAGAATCCTATTTTAGAATAACCTAATATAATTGTTTTATTTCAAATGAAGGGTGTGAATGTAAATAATTTTCAAAAGATGAGTAAGTATTGAAAATTTTAGTCATCTATAATTTTACAAGAAACAGTTTTTAATTTAAATAAGATATTCAATTTTCCTTACTTCATTAGCTCCGGTCATAAAGTGAAATGTTTATTTCTAAAATTTCAAAAATGTATTAAAAATATTTACTTTAATACACAGATATTATTCTTATTTGTAATTTATTAATATTTAAATTGAAAATCTATCGTATTAAGACTTCACATGATTATCTAAAATTCGAAAAATTTATTTTGTTTTATTTATTGTTTGCTTTTTTATTTGTTTCCTTTTTTTTTTGGTATTATTTTAAATATCATAAGTGCATACATTACCCTAAATAACAATGATGTTGTAGAATTTTCAATCAGTCTGATTAATTCTCAAGCAATATTTTAGAAAATTTATATTTTTAGTTTCAGTTTAATTATACATATCTCGGCAATTTTCGGTTACAATATATTTAAAGAAACATACTAGATTATTTTTTCATACAGATAATTTTAAACACAGAGATAGAGAGCTTTCTATTAGATTAATTACATAACATATAATACATTTCATTTTTATTTCTCCTTTTACGATTCATTCCTAAAACTCTTTCTTAATACTCTTTTTTTATAATTAATTTCATTTTTTTAATAAAACTGTTTTTTAATTCTCTAAAACTCTTTTTAAACTCTTTTTTTTTGTTATAGAATAAAAATGTTTTATTATTCTATAACAAAAAAATGAAGCAACAAGAACGAGTAGACAGATTGAAATAAAATTTCGTATGCAAAGGCATTTGAGAAGAACATGCAAAGAAATAAAATTTAGTACTAAACCACATACGGCACGTGTTTCTATGAACTGTCTTACAGCTTGCCAAACACTTCCTTTGCCAGCCAGATCTCTTTCCAAACGAGCATGTCTGGGATAGGATGGGAAGGAGGGAGCCTTATCACTCTATCCCACGTTGTGTGGTAGCTTGCATTCAGGCTAGAGGTGGGTCAACACCTCATTGAGCTCGTTACTTTGTAACTATGTAACTCTGAAATATATCATTCATTTTTTTTTTCTAAAATTTTAATCATTTTCTATTCCGCACATAATTTTCCTACCTGCCATTTTTTTTTATTTCCATCGGATAACTCCTTATTTCGTAGGGGTTTTTTTTTGTTATAGAGTATAATTATTTCAGCTTCATAGCTCCTTTTCTTCTTTATATAAGAATAAAAATTCATAAAGTCAGTGAAAATCACTTAATTATATGCAAATAACACCTTTCAGAGTCAACAAGTTCAATTTTATGAATAAACACTTGTAGATTCCTTAATTACTAATTCAAATTTATTCAGCTTTTGCCTTTATCTGAGTTCTTATGGATATTTTAATTTCTTATGAATACAATAATAGACCTTAAGTATATATTAGTTGCTTAGAAATAATGCATTTGTGTGTTTTGAAAAGCTGAATTGAACTTTTATTATATCTTCTTCCTATAGTAATTTACAGAATATCTTATACTCCATTATATATACATTTTTCAATCTGAGAAACGTAACTAAATCTACTAAAAATGTTTTATTATTCTCAAAATAAATATTTCATTTCAACATAGAATACCTGAGTTTTTGAAATATTGCACTTAATTATGTTATAGTGGGATTCCTTGCATATTGGAAAAACGCGGTTTGAAGACCATATTTTTAAAATAGCAATCTTCCATTAAAGACCAAGTAGAAACAATAGCAGGTTAAAGATGCACGTGTATTAACAATACATATAAGTAATTGTAATCAGTGTAATAAATTATGGTAAATCCTTTAATTAATTTTCTACATGTGTGGCATTTCATAAAAAAGTTATTTTCGTATTTTTCATTCCTAAGCCTATATTTTTGAAAACAGTGATAGCAAGTACGTATGACTCTAGAAAGAGCATTCAGTTTCCTGCCCTATAATTTCTATATTGCTCCTAAACAACAACATCACAGTTTTTAAAATAACAGAATCATTGTAGTTGTAATCAATAATATATATATATATATATATATATATATATATATATATATATATATATATATATATCGGAAGAGTACAGAAAAACAAAATATAAAGAATTTTGAAAAGTACTTTCGAAAATCCTAAAATCTTTTGGAAAATACTCAAATGAAACTACTTTATTTAAAGTTATAATAGGCTTTATACTAATAAGCTGTGATATTGTAGAATTATAGGCTACACTATTACCAAAAAAAAGACATATAAATAAAATTACTTTAAACAGTAAAAGATCTAAGTTTAAAAAGGTTTATTTTTATATCCAAAGAAAATATTTAAAAGTAAAACACCAAAAAAAAAAAAAAAAAAAAAGAATAAATCTTTAAAAATTTAATAGTAAAAAGCAAAATTAAATTTTGTATAAATATATATATGTGTGTGGTGTGTGTGTATGTTATCATTTCACTTATGTTTTGCCACAAAAGTAAAATATTCAGTTTACTTTATAGTAAAATTTTAATAACAATTTTAAAAAACTACACTCTCTTACAAAATAAACCACTCACAAGAAGGAGTTGTCCGAAGGAGGCAAAAATTCGCGGATAGATGAACATTATGTACAGAATTCAAAATGAGTAAAATTTCAGAAATATTGAAATATTTATTTCAGAGTAACATAGTTACAAAGTCACGAGCGCAATAAGGTGTTGAGTCACCTCTAGACTGGATGCAAGCTGCCGCACGACGTAGCATAGAGTGATAAAGCTCCCTAATGGTCTCCTGCGGTTTTTCTTGCTGAAATTTCTCCAATTGTCGGGCTAGGTCATCAACATTCTCTGGTAGATGCAGTCACCTTCCCATCATATCCCAGATATGCTCGATTGGAAAGAGAACTGGCTGGCCAAGGAAGTGTTCGGACAAGCAGTAAAACAGTTCATATCAATACCTGCCGTTTGTGGTCTGGGATTATCTTGCTGGAAAATAAGACCAGGATACTGCAAAAAGAACGGTACTAAAACAGGTCTCAAAATGTCATTGATGTAACGATGTGCAGCAAGTGTGTCTCTATTGAGAACCGAAGGGATCCTGCTATCAAGGGAAATAGCACTCCAGATCATACCTCCTGGTTGAGGGCCTGTGTGGCGTGCAATAGTGAAATCAGCATCGACACGCTTACCTGGGGTTCTCCAGACATGTTTTTAGGACACAGTTCGTAGGGCGATTCATCGCTTAACTCTATACGTCCCCAATCAGGATCATTCCAACTTGATCGAGCCAAGCACCTGCTCGACAGTGGGCAGATATAAGTGGAAGGTGGCACGGCGGCCGTTACGAGCGTAGATTTCGCTCTTTCAGCAGCCTGTGAAATGTCATGCACACTGGTGAGCAGATCTCACGTCTGATGGTTGATAACGATGAATCAGCCGCTGTGAGAACTCATCTGATAAATACTCTGGCCTCTCTATCTGCTGTAGCCCTAGTTCTAACGCTACCATTATGGTTCTAAAATCTGCCACTGTCCACCCATTCTTACCAGCATCTTCATATCGCAGAATCTTTTCGACCCATTTGACGAATGATTCTCCGATTTGCCCTATCAGCCTCTTTCAATACACTGATATGACCTGTTTCAAATTCTGACAGTTGATCGTAATGAGCTCGAATCCTGCAGCGAGGCATTCCGTCAGTCATTGAAAGGTATCCTAAATCGCAATGCAACAGTAAATTTAACTAACAGACTGAGAATCTCTTTTTATGAACACCTGCCTAGTGCGCTATAACTTCCGCTTTTCATTCGTGGACACCAAATTTTATTTATTTGCGTGTTCGGTCCAAATGTTGCTTGCATACGAAATTTCATTACAATTGGGCAACTTCTTAGTACTTCATTTTTTTTTTGTTATAGAATGTATTTAGAAAATATGCGAATTATACATATATTTTCCAAAATTAATCAATTAATTTCAAATGAAAAACTCCCTTAAGTAAAAACAAAATATTTAAATATTAATAAAATAAAAACGAAACTCTTTTTAAAAATTGACGTTATTTTCAAATATTTCATCGTAATCAATATATAGTTTTTTTAATGACTGGGCAACTTAAAAATGTAATTTTTAAAGACGTCAATTACAAACTGGATTATTTAAAACTGTTTTTAATATTTAAATTTCTTATATTTACATACAGTAGGAAAAAAAATTCCATCTCACAATTTTCTTATAACAAAATATATAAATCCTGATATGTAATGAAATTCTTGATAACTATACCTAATTTAATGTTAGAGTATACATTTTCTTTAAAATCAATTACTGTATAAAAATTACCGTATTTATTTAAGATAAGCTAAAATTCTGTAAAGAATTTTCAATATGTTTTTCATCGGTAATCTCGAAAATGTAGCTAATGTTTTGCTCTATTTTTCAATTATGACAGTAGAATACGCAAAAAAAATATTTTTATAATTTTTATGATTTATATATTTTCACAATCAATACATATTAGGAAGCACAAATTCATTATTTGTACTAAGCAAAATTAATACTTTTGACTCAAATGAAAGTATAAATTACTCCAAACCCATCAAAAGTTGAGTAGTATATGCAAATAATATATTTTACTTTTTTTGCTTATTTATTATAATAGAAATATATTTGGAATATGTATGCATAGTATATTTTTCTCTTCTTGCTTATTTATTATAACAGAAATATATTCGAAATTTTCAAAAAGAATGTGATGTTAGTTATATCAGCAAGATTGTTTTAAAAAATAATTAATGGCGTCAACAAAATTTTCGCAATAGCCAATAATCCTCATATGGCACACAGGTTGAGTATCATTTGTTTTTACAATTTTATTAATGCATGACAATATTATTTTTCAATATGTTTTTCCGGCTTATATAAATGTATTTATATAAAATAATGCAATTTCAAGTATTCTAGCAAAAAATGTTTGTTAATAGATTTTATCAATGTTCCCTGAAATATTATTTAAAGAGGCCCTTACAATAAGCTTCATGAATATATAATGAATAAATGACTTCCAATCACTAGAGTTTTCATTATAAACATTTTAAGACCTTTACTATATTTTTAAGTATGTTCACAGAGATAAATTTAGAAATTAGTAACCAAACATAAACAATTTCATCCAGAAAAGAGCAAGTGTGTGTGAATGTAACTTCTTCTGGTATTTCTAGACAGCAGATTTCTGTGATTAATTCAACGATTACAAGTTAAACTATATAACCTTTATTCATAATTGAGGAAATTTCTCATATACCCCATTACGAAAGACATTTCAGCTAAAGTATGATAAATGGTGTTATCTCTGCATACTGCGCAAGATAATCTTATGCTTAGAAACTTTCGTTCCTTTAAACAGAATACGTCCTTCAGATCCTAGAAGTTTAGTTCCAGTAGAAATGTTAAAGCTTCAGCTTGAATTATACAAATGCTATACTGGCTTGTGATCATTATAACCAATCGCATGCATGGATATAAACCGGGTGTCTCAGTTGTATAGTGTTTCCACGTAGCATTCGAGGAAAATTAACTACCTCCAGACAGTTTACAAAGGAATAAATGTGTACAGAGAGATAATTAAACCAGAAATTATTAATATGTTGTTGGGGATTTTAGGAGTCGGGGTGTCTAAGCGAGGTGTCCAAAAGCTTAATTTCACGTAAGATATACATTCGAGGGATTGGATTGTTCAAACAGATCCTAAATGTACAGTTACAGTTAGGGACTGTTTAATACATATATTCGTCGTGAAATATTGAAGCTTCAAAATTTATTTTGAAATAAAAGTTAATTTCCTTAAATTCTTTTCCGTAAGCGAAACTTAATTAAACATTTTTACGCTTTGTTTATGTGCTATGAAAAAAGCACTGTGTTTTCAATGCCATTCGTAATGGTACATTTATCACACGAAATGTATCATTTGTGCGCAATATATTTTTATTAGTACATATTAATAATACTTTGTAGGGAATACGGACTAAAAATATAAAGGTTTCTTAAATAGAAATAATAAATATGTGGCAAATGAATCCATATAGTCATCCTTTCTATTATTTTCACTACTTCCAGAACCTATTTCTATTTGAAATTCTGAGAAGTATAATTTATTTGTATATACACAAGCAAGAATATAAAGTTTATAAAACGTTATGGATTGGTTTTAGAGTTAGGTTAAGATTCGTATTTAACAATTGTTTTAAACTGTTTTTGCACATCTTTTTTTAAATCATTTCTTTAAGTAATATAATACACTTATAATTTTATCGTTTATGTATTATTCGGTTTTAATATTTATTTTAAACTGTTTGTTCACATCTTTTTTTAAATTAGTTCTCTTGATAAGGCAATACTCTTTATTTTAATAGTATTTATGTTTAATTTTTTTTAACATTTATGTCAAACTGGTACTGGAATCTTAAATAATTTCTCTTAGTAGTAGTACAATACTTATCAATTTTTAAAATTATTCTTATGATTCGTTTCGAATTTTTATTCTAAATCTGTAGTTAATATCTACTTAAATCATTTCATTCAGTAATACAGCATTTAACTTTTATAACTTCCTGATAGCACTCACATTAAAAAAAAATTTCCATTATGAAAATCAATTTCTATAAATTAAACTGTTACCACATATTTTCTTTCCAGAATCTGTATGTTATATTAATTCCTAATGTGATTAATAATTATCCAACAGAACTAAGACTATTCATACTTTCTTTCCAATCTTTTTTTAATAATTCCTTGTTTATATTTTGCTTCATTTACATGTATTATATGTAGTATAATAAACATAGAACAAGAAGTCGTTAAAAGTAAAAAAACTGCAGATACTTGCACAATAGTAAAAAAAGCAAGATCGTATAGTGAGTATTTACTTAAAAGTTTTTCTAAGTGTTCTTTTATCTCGATACCAAACTTGTATTAAAGCGTTGTGTATATTATTTAAAAGTCTGTACAGAATTCATATACACACAAAACATTTAGGAAAATACTTTGTATATAGATTTTAAGGAATTTCCTAGGTAATATGTGAATATTTTCCATAGTTACATATGGCAAACAACAAATCAACATTATATATATGTTCGGGTTATTTTGTGTGTGTATGTTGAAATTCTTTTGAGGAGAATCAGGTATACAAAGTTTCTTTTTATAAATTACATCTTATCTTAAGTTGATACCCAAACAAACTGAACTTTGCTTCTTTACAATAGAGCATAGTATGCTTGGATTTTTGAATTAATTTTAATTACAGATATGGTATAAAATATTAAACTAAAAGAACGTTCCATGTATCTTATTTAGTTGTTTTAAATGAACTAAAACAAGTCTTCTTTACCTCTTTCTGAAAAATTCATCAAAATTTGTGTCATAGAAGTAGATTAAGTATAACTGTTCTAGATAGTCAGTTGTCGTGTGTAACGCAGGAATTTCATCTTTTTCCACTTAAAATTAATGAGTGAATACTTAAGTGACTAAATAATAAAATATTCTTGTATCTAATGTTAATTCATTCAGTAATTACTTCCTATGATTATTGTTGAAACAAGTGAGGGTTTTCATCTCATTCGAAATAATTACTGAAATAATTATACATTATTTATGAATGAAAATATGCATTGTACTCCTAATTTTGTAAATTCTAAGCTGATTTTAAAAGTTGCAAAAAACAAACAAACAAATGTTCCGGCTAGTTGTAAATAATTTGCATAATTCTGTATAATTACAAATTTAATGAATTAAATATTTTCAGCTATATTTTACTGACACGTTTCATGAATTCCAGCTTTCAATTATTTTTTTGCACATGTAATTATTTGGTGGCTGAAAAATCACTGATTCGAAATTTATTCAGCAGAAGATAACGCAGAATAAGAAAGGGAGGGGAATTAGATTCCCTTGGACTTCCAAGTATTTATGTGCAGTAGCGTGAAATTTAACAGAGTGAGGTACTATCAAATACACCATTTTCACTATTTACGATTTTCGGCTTATAGACCACTCAATACATGTAATGCAGCATTAATTCAAAAAAAAGGAAGTATTAGAACTATAAATTTAGAAATGCGAAACTCACATCCTAAATTTAAAGAATATTCTTATTAATAGAATCTGATACGCATCATAACGATTGTCGCACATTTATCCCTTCAACTAACTTTGTGTGCTACTTTATGACGCTATTTGTTAAAAATTTATGAATCTTATATATTGAATAAACCATTACTTAAGTAAATTAGCTGCATTATACATATGTAGTAAAAATGGAGTGTTAAGTTTTTGAGAGGAGATAAAAGCTTATGGAGGTAATAATGCAAACAATATTCATGGAGTAAAGTTAAATTATTGGTGCATAACTGAGTTTTAACTCATACATAGTTTATTAGTACTATTCTTGATTTTGATCCAGTTTTGCTGTTATTCAAATAAGTAGAATTTCAATTATTATATTTGGTTAAGGAAGATACTTAGTAACCAATTCCCTTTAATAATAATAGTTCTTTCTGACCATTCTATAATAAAGAAAAAATGTGTTTAATTTTTCTTAACTGGTTGTTTCTTAAAAAATTATTTATTAAATTTCGCTGACTGAAATCGTAAGAAACAAAGAGGAGGTACAACAGCATACTGAAACTCCCTGCAAATACGTAAAATTATATTTCTTAGCCATTAAATAAATTTATAATAAAATCATATACGTTATTAATAAATGCTAAGACAAATTATCTATATTCCAGCTTTTATTAAATAATTTTCCAATTGTTGGTCTCAATTAAGTACATACCCAAAGAAATTGTTTTAAAAATATCGTTTCGAACTAGTTGTAGAGAAGAAACACGCACACAAATTAAGAGATATTTAAATGTTACATTAAATTAGAGTTTCTAAGAAATATTTCAATAAATTTTTAGTGGTTTATATCAAAATGCATATTTTTTTAAAAATTTTTTGTCTTAACTGCATTAATTAAATATTTGTTTTTTCTGTACAATTAAATCATTATTAACTTCATTTAAATATATAATATAGTACTTATCATTATGTATTAATTAGAGGTAATATCTTTTACTCCGTTAATAAATTTAGAATATAATTTTTCTTTCATAAACTGATTTTTTTTCCAATATCTTCCAGCAGAGTTATTATTACATTTATCTTACAAATGAGACTTCACAAAGAAATATATTACTATTAATCTCATATTAATTGCATCTGCAATTTAATTAATAAGATGACATTTTATAAATGTACCTCAATGAATGCAATGTTCTAAAAAAAGAGTGAAAATTTTTTTTTTAGAGTCCATTAAATGTAACCAAAGTGAAAACTATATCTCTTTAGAGTATTAAAGCTTTTAAATTAATTAATATATAGAATAATAAAAAACTTACTTAAAAAGTTATTTTTCAGAGATACACTATAATTTATAATACCTTATTACCTTCTATTTGGCATTTTTTAATCAAATCTGCTTTCACTAAGTAACAAAAATTGATTATATGTTCATTAAGAGGAATAAATGCTATGAACATCTTTTTACGTATCAGTAGGTATATTTAAGCCATTTTTATTGAACTGTAATTTAAATTTAAGTTTCTGTGCATCAAATTATACACGAAACGTATTTTTCTAATATTTAAAACTGGAGTTGATTCTTGAACTAATGATAACAATATTTATTTTGTGTCCTTTTCACGAATTATTCACAATCAAATAACTATAAGTTTGATAATAAGAATAATAATTTTCAGTAAACTCTCAATAAAACATCTTTTTGCACGTAATATATCCCTTGATATTAAAAAGACATAAAAATTAATTATATTAAGTTTCATTATAAGACCCACTATAAAGTCACCGAAACGAAATCAAATAAGAATTTCTGCAATCTATGAAAGATTGTTAATTATTTTAATTATTAATTTACTGTAACTATCATGTATTGATTATTTTTAATTCCATTTGAGCATTTTTATTTATCGATATATGTCTGTATAAAATCATTTAGAATGTTTTACCTGTTATTTTGTTAAACAGAAAAACAAATCTCTAATATGTTTAATTACAGTATTTCAAAGTGTGTAAAGTTTTTAAATACTATAGAAAAATAAAAGCTGAATTAATTAAATTTTATATTACGAAAGGGATTAGAAATTACTTACATATCAAACAGTGTTGCATGTTTGGGAAATTCAAATGAATATTTTATTTTTCTTATATATTTAATCAATTGTGAAATATTTTCACAAACTCGCAGCCTCCAAAAGCATTCAGTTCATAAACCTAATTAGAACCTAATTATTATAAAATAATTTATCTTCATTTTAAAAAACTAAATAAAAGTGAAAGAAATGAATATTTTGTAAAATTAATTTACTATACAATCCAAGTTACAAAATAAAAACTTTCGAATAAATCTTTTTAAAAACATATTAATCATCAATAAATATTAATTTCCATCAATTGTTATTTTTTAATCAAATATAATTTAATTGAATCATTTTATACTTCGTTAGAAGTTCATTAGTCTAAATAAAATACAATGTTGAAGTTTATCCTATAATTTGATTAAATCTTCCACGAAATAAGGTGTATTTATTTTTTTAAAAAAAAATGTAATAAATCAACCTCTCTATTCAATCCACGACTTCTTTCAATAAATTAACATTCACGGATGAAGCGTTAGCATCCAGCGAAGACCAAGGCTTCGCAAAGTTTTCCTAACTCTAACACAGAACCGAATTATTAGTATTTTTTTATTCCCTTTGTAAACCCCTATTAGATATTCTCCCGTCGTCTTTTCCCTAAATTTTGTTGAAGCAAGGTACGTCAGGAACTTAATAAATCAAATAAATTATCTTCTTTTTCTATGTTTCGTCGATAATTCAATATTTCCCCTCTTCTTCCTTGAAAATACAAAATATAAAAGAGGGAAAGGTAAAAAAAAAAAGCAAGGAAATGACTCCGACTATTTTAGTTAAACTAGCCGAGGTTTCGTAAGCAGTTAAAAGACGACGAAAATTACGAAGGCATAGAAAAGGAGGGGGTACCGTAGAGGGAAAAAATACTTAATGTTCCAAGACTTTAATTTATTTAGCTATATCATCTAGTCTTAAAGGAAACTGTACGTTTTAAAGAATAGTCCAAGGCACCGTTCGCTAGTTCTTAAGACGATGAATTTATTATCATTAGGAAGTCTTGGAGAATATGCAGAGTAACTATTTAAATTTTCCTGGACCCTTCCAACGTTAATGGAAAGCATTTTACAGTCTTGATAGCGCCGCCGAAATTTGAATAATTAATCAGAGTAACTCAGTGCGACACTATTTATAAATTTTTAAAAATAGGAAAAAATGGGCCTCGCGACTGGGGCTGTTTTGCAAGATGAGTTATAAAGTTCGAAGTCCTAGCTACATGGAAATATTTATTGCTGGAGTCTTCGGAAAAATTCACGGGCGTTGTGGATTAGATTAATCGTATTTATGTAGCGGTAAGCGAAAAGGAAGTAATTGAAAAAGCTTGCGTGGTACTATTTTTGGGACTACATGTCGAAAATTGTTAGTGATGGGATACATCTGTTCTGGAAATGTCAACCATTTTTAAGATAGATTATGAAGGGTTATAGTTTAAAAACTGAAGTTATTGATGACTTAGTCACCTAGAACGAAGTAAAAGTAATGCGTCACCTTTAATAAAAATTTACATTTTACATGATTTAATAAATAGATACGTATTCATCAAATATTTAAAGTTTGAAATTGATTTCTTTATCATAAAATATTAATTTAGGACTTAAACATTTTTATGTAGGGCTTACCAATTTCTTTTTCATTCTGGAAACTGTTATAGATTACATTCATTAATCAGTCTTATTAAAACATGAATCATACGTTTAGAGTTGAAAACAAGTAATAAAAGTAAAACAACTGCTAGTAATGCAAATATATTTAAAAATTTCATAAATAATGATTGAATTTTCAGTTAGTTTTATAATGAAATAAATAAAAATGAAGTAAATTATTGTTAAAAAATGCATTTTTACATGACAGAAAAATTTTAATTTTAAATTTTGTGGTTCTTAAATAATTATAGCAGCTTCAATTTATAGCTTCAAAGAGTTTGAAGTTGTAGTTATTTATAATAAAAGTAATAAAAGTGTTATATATTCAAAATATATTCACCAACATTTTGGCGATGTATATTTATTTTATTCATATCGTTGATTCAGAAGTACTTCTGATAAATTTAATATTCAAGCACTTATCTTTCCCCAATTATTAACTTTACTCTATTTCCTGCAGCAGATATTAAAGAGATTAAAATATTTAATTCAAACCGATTTTTCATTATGCATCGCCAATTGACGAATAATCGTTAAATTAACTTTACCTACGCCTCCTTCACTTTAATTACGTAAAATCTTATCTTTTTATGCTTTTTATATAATAAATTATTCAAAAATCGAAATGTATTGATATTCACATTTGTACTCATTCACAATAACAAAACACTGAAACCATAAAATGTGCTTCAGACATTTAAGGAGATGAAAGGTTTGTTCAAAAAAAAGTTCAAATTTAATCGCCTTTCGGTACGTAAATAAAAAAAAAACAATTAGAAATTTTTTTCCCATTTTAAGCACGTACCTGATATAAATTTTCAACGCTGTATATTATTTTACATTTTATTCGTTTCCAACTAACCTTCTTATTTTGAATTTTGAGAGTCAAATTTTCCAAACGAGTATTCCATTTGAAAATCCTTTGTTATCATTCGCTTATAACGAGTTTCATTAGTTATCACTATTTGAGATGACCGTTTTTCTGTAAATTTATGTTCCTTTGAATTACACTTTCTGAATTACAATGAAAATATTTTTAAAATGAGTCTAGTATGTACAATGAGCATACGATAAGTTAACCATGCAAAAGACTGGTAAAAACTGAATAAATTACAGAAGGGATCAGCGTATGTATCAGAGCCAGCTGCACATATTCATATGTGCACCTTCATTTATTACTTAATTATACAAAATGTCAGAAATCGCATATAATTGAAAGCAGTAAGTAAACGTATCCCTGGAATTCATATTCAATATAAACTGATTTACTTTTTATAGCGAAGTCATTCTTTATTTGTAAAAGTGAAAATTCCATAGACTTATTTTGATTTTTACAAAGATTTCAAAGATTTTTCATTTTAAATCGCTTGAATCGAGTTCTAGGGTCGTTAACTCATAAAAATGAAACAGTATAAAAATAAAATGCAGCTCATTTGTTAATTAATTATTATCGCTAAACATTCATTATAGAGATAAAACAAAATAATGTTCGGCTTGAATTGAACAAAAGAATTATCAACTTAACTTATCAAAAATGGTAAATTTATATAAGTTGCAATTATGGACCTTAAGTGTTTCAGGTTAATAACATCCGTAATAGGAACACTCAGAGCAAATTGCTACAAGACATGAAAACTCCTTCTATCAACACAAGATCTACCATTAATTATACAATTTGCATGGTTACTACATTTATACTAGAGACGACTGTCCAACCATTTTACCGAACATTTTTAAGTGTGATATAACCATGTACATTTATTTACCCGAACAAGGATTTCTCTGTATCCCTAAGTACCTCCTCATACAGCTGCTGGGAATCAGGCCTTTGAGCTATCTGAAGAAAATTCTGCTTTATCCATGTGTGTGGGCAACACAACAACGTTTTAATTACAACTAAACAATTCGTGAAGTTAAAAATTCTCTTCAGTCCCCGAATTCACCAAATTCAACATTAAATCTGCGCAATTGCTACAGTGGTTGTTTGCGATATTCTTAATAGAAATTAGGGCAATTTAAAGGAGGAGACTCTTTTACAGTCTGTGTTAAAGATAGTAGTTCATAGTGACATATAAAGATAGTCAACTTCAGATCTTTATATATTTACGTGTAAAAAGTTCGGAAGATAAACACTGTAAAAGCACACTGTAAAACACTAAAAAGATGGAACTAAATACTGTTATACAAGCAAGATGAAATACGTAAAATTAAAGGTGAAAATGGGAGTAAAAAGGGCCTTCTAATCTTTGTGACTGTCACTCATGCATGGGAAGTATTTCTTTGAAAATATTTACATTTGAACTGTGAAATATATATCTTACTTATTGCGATTCCCCTTCAAAATAATTTTAAGATATTTAGACGTGTTTCTTTACTATTCGGGTTTTCGACGAATGTAATATGTGCCTAGTAGTTTAAATAAACTATTTAAAAGTAAATATTTTCATTTCGTTGTTATCAATAAGGTTTTAGAGCGAATGTAAGACTACAACAAACCATAAGAAGAAACTCATAAAATAAACTTAAAACAAACAAGAGGAAAAAACATCTGTATCTTCTTTCCTTTCGAGTAAAATGTATTAAAATGATATTGGTAGAAATTAAATTAATAGAAAATGAGAGAGAGCAATGAATAATACTGTTTTAGTGATCAGTATAGTAGTCAGGATGTTCAACATAAAGACGACTATTTTCATTTCATGTTATTGGATGCGCATTAAAATTAAGAAAATTACGATAAGATTTTGTAATTTCACTTCATTACAATAAGAATTAATTCTTTCATTCAGATCATTTTTTCTTTCGCCCCATAACTTGTGAAATTTGGCCGCGCGATCTTATTTTTATAGTATCATTCAGCATGGTTCCATTCCTTTAAATGAATTTCACTTCTTCCAGGAAGCCCATGACCATTTCTAGAAAATAGTTTATGTAAACATAATAAAAATTGAAGTAAATTCAATCTTTTAGTTCTTCTATACAATACTTCTGTCAAAAACAGTCGAGGTAGGAAGATAAAAAGATAAGCTAAAAGAGAAATTTGAAAAAGAAAGATTTCTTTTGTCGTGGAAAGGAAATATTATTTCTCTTCATTTTTTTTTTTTTTTTTGCAATTGTCACTAATTGTACAACTAATAATCAGGATTTAGTTATAAGTATTTGTTAAATTTCAATTGGATCTTGTATCTTATATATTCCAATCTATTTTAAAAGTGTCTTTTGTTTCTATTAGTGTAACAATGTACCTGCGAAGAAAATGTTTTGAATGAACGAACATTTAAGCTAAATATGAATATTTAATATATATGCGGCTTCAAAATTAGAAAAATACCACATCCGTTGCTGATTTATCCACAGAAGAAGAGTCGAAGAAGGAATGACGCATGTGTAGAGTGACGAAGAAAAGAGGGTAGCAGCCGAGATGTCACTGGCATCGTGTTCGGCAATGGAAGTGCGTGCTGTTCATAGGTTCATTGTTTCATAACATTTTGAGATATCCTGTTTGATGCAATGATTAATATTATTTTTAGAGACATTCCGGTCAGAGAAATTCAGGATCAAATAATATTTAAAGAGCTGTAACTCAGCTTCTCAATAAGAGAAAAGCAAAGTACGAACAGATTAGTAAAAATAAAAGATTGAATTTTAATATAAGAAGAAAAATAAAAGAATCACTATATTGACCAAAAATTGTGTTTCGAAAGTGCACTGTCACCTTAAGTAAAGTATTTTACCTCCAAGAAAATGCTACAAAGAAAACTGTTAAGTACAAAAAAAATATTCCTAAGATTTAATTCACTAGAAGTATAGTAAAACATTAACTTCGAAACCCCATTTAACCTAGAAAAACAATTAGGAAACTGGAATCAAAAGTATATTTTGAATCAAAACATTTATTTCTATGCTAGTCACCCCAGTACTTGCAATTTCTTGAACTCATTTGTAAATATTCAGAATTACAATGCGATGGGATGCATATGTACTTCAATAAAATTCCTTAGAATTTTTTTATTTCTTTTTCCACCAAGGGACTCTGATATATATCTCTGAAATTGAAGTGACATATTAACATCGGGATATTTACAAAGCATTCTTAAGATCTTGAAGATTTCATGCATCATCAAAATGTCACTTGAAATTTACTTTCTAATCTTGCAAGTCGGGGTACTGAAACTCAAACTAGGATATTAAATAATATATTATTTTACATTTTTTCACCATTGGTTATCTCAAACAAGAACAATCACTTAACATTTCTTTTTTCTTTATATTTTCAAAATGTACATTTATTCACATCATTTTTAATATCTTTTTTTCATACACATATTTTATTAGATACCTATGTTCCAATCGAAATTTAAATCACAAATACATAA
This sequence comes from Nephila pilipes, assembly GCA_019974015.1. Lineage (NCBI taxonomy): Eukaryota > Metazoa > Arthropoda > Arachnida > Araneae > Nephilidae > Nephila > Nephila pilipes. The sequence goes on along the minus strand of BMAW01038060.1, from coordinate 382,128 downwards.
GTACATCACTTCTCTAAATTAAATATTTGAGTACGAATTCCACCAAATATTTCACTGTAAACTTAACAAAACTTTAACTTTCTAATAACATACAAAAAAAATTCAACAAATAAATTATCTGAAAGTAATATGGCAGTAATTTCTAATGGATCCAAATGTATAATTCTACATATTAATTGATTTTTTATATACATTATGTGTAAGAGAAAAGCGATTTCTTCTGATTTGTTTGATTTTAGGAAATCGTAGACCGAAGCAATCAGTAGTGTCATTAAATCTTAGCTTTTATGTAGGAGTTTCATTAAGTTTTAATTATTACAAAAATAATCAAAAGATATAGAAATTTAAATATTTTACTATAGTCGCCATCCAGAGTAATGCATTTTTCACAGTGTTTCTTGATCTTCCGAAGGTCATCTTTGTGGAATTCAGCAGACCGAACATTATCTTCTGTGTTCAGCAGGCTACTGCAATCGAAGTCTTTTTGAATCTAAAATAATCAACACTATTAGTTGTAATTTACAACATTTTGACCAAAAGGATAATTTAAGATACAGAAATAAATTTTATCCAAACGTGTATTTTATTTTGTGTAATAATTAAGACATTACGTTACTTTAGGGTATAAAGTAAAAAATCCTGTTTTTCGTAAAGAAACATTTTTGTAGAGAACTATTGAATATGTAACACTTGGAGGTAAAGGGAATTAATGTTTTCTAACATCATAATATAATGTACGTTATCGAAAATACATATTTTATATTACGGCTTTCCATTAAACAAGCAACTACGTAACAAATTCTTTAAATAGTATTTCAGTGAATGCTCTTATATTACATCTAAGGTTTCTATGATAATATTTGATTCCTATTTTTGTGAAATATTATCTTACTAAATTAATTTAAATATTTTAGTTTAAATTTTAGCATTTTGCTTAAGGCGAATCAATAAATATTCATCTTGAATGTTCTTTCTAACTTTCATGTTGACATTTAAAATCGTATTGAAGCATGTATACATGCTGTAGTTATATAGTAATACCTATTGATTATTTCCCTTACTTGACATCACTAATCACGAACAAGACAGCTTCTAATATACCAATAAAGGAAATAATTCAAAAATGATACAGATCAATTTATTATTCACTTTACTATATTTGACGATCAATATCAATTTTGCTTTCCCTGTGATTATTGCCTAAGTGTATTTGATCTAATATGTACTAAAACCCAAATTTAATTATCTGTTCAAACTAACAAGGTTTGAGTCTTCACCAATATATATAAGTGAGAGCTCAAGTCGTGAATCCTTTTTTTATGTATTGATCCTTTTTTTTATCTTTTGATGAACCCTCTGATCGCTCCGAATGTTCCCTCAACTTCGTACGGTTGGTTCTGAAGCTGCACTTGGATCAATCTGTGACTTTTTGTTAATCACGAATTTCTCTTCACTAACACCAGGAAATTATTAGTAATTTAAATTACATAAAATAAATTTCTTCCTAACCCAAATGAAACGTGATCGGGTAAATTAGACAATGATAAGAATTATGATGAATTGAATTTCAGAAAGTGACTTCTTAGTAATACAGAACTGAAAGGAAGGGATATCGAAGATAACGACAGTCTATTAGATAAATGTAACTGGTTTGAAACGTCATAATTAATCTTTTAGATTGAAGTTACTTTAAGTTAAAATACTGAGATTCGAATCAGCTGTTATCAAGAAGTGTTTGAATCTGAAAGAGTGATTTTGTAAGTTAATGTTAGATTACAAACTGGGATTCATTTAGTAAAGAGGGATTCCACTATGATCGAACATAAATATCATTTGATAGTTAACAAATTGTTTTGTCCTGCTGTTATGTATTTTCAATTGTAGTCTTATAATTATTGATATTTTAATTAGACTGAAAGACTTCGGTAGCATTAAATAACAAATTACAGACGCCACAGCTACAAATCACTATATTTATCACAAATTAACTACCTCCAAACACTCGCCCTCAATTTTTCGCTGCTTCTACATGTAATTAATCTTATCTATTCATTCAAATTTATAACTTCAGTCTAAGAATCGCGTTTTATTTAATGGGGAAGATCTCATTTTATACAATTCAAATAGAAAGATACCCGATGACAGTTGAAGGAAAATATGATTGAGCCAATACCACAAATATATTCAGACCAAATCCACGGTCATATTACATAAGTCTTTTATTTACGGTTTCCTCATTTTTGTATGTTTTTATTTCAACTTGTATATGTAGACTTATGCTACAATGAAACGAATCTAAACTGAAAAAAAAACCATGTTTGCATGCTTTAAAATTCATTTCTTATTTTCTCCCCATAGGAAGCTCATACACAGTTCTAAATTCAGGCGAACTTCTGATTCATGGAGTTTTAGAAAAAGACTCCCATAGGACATTCCACTGTCAAACTCGCCATCGTCTGACAGGAGAAATGGTTATGAGCGTCAGCGCCGGCAAAATTGTCGTCACAGGTAAAGAAATTCTCTTCTTTATTTTTTTTACTTTATTTTCTACTTTTCAACTTCAGAGCTTCTTGCTTCGATTGATATTTGAAGTGTCTCGTTCGGAAATATAAAGGAAACCCTTTAGGTTCTGTTATTATTTCTGCTTCCACTCCGGTGGAGAATTTCTTTATAATAACAGAAAAGAAGTCTCAAGAAGTTTTGTGTTGGGTATATACCTTTGTGTTTTTATTTATTTTTTGTCGGGAGGAGTTTAAGTGAAAAACAAAGTTTTCTTTTCAGACGCTCGGTTTAGTGGACATTTTTATTTGAGTTTCCCGGCAATCGTAGTGTCATATTTCCCAATAAAATGCATATTCTTAGTTCTTTTCTGTATGTTTCTTTTTATTTACGCTTGAAAAGTTTTGTTTTTGATCTATTATGTGGTCAAAGCTCAAGCGTGGAAATACATTTGCATGGATTTTCTATGGCAGAAAAAATTATATATATATTTTTTTCCGTGATGCAAAAAAAGATTTTATTTTTCTTTAAGAGGAGATTCTTCCACTAAAAGTTTTTTTTTTTAGAATTTACCTGCATCAAAGAATTTTAATAACACCATTTATTCTGCATTTTTTTTTTTTTTTACATTTCTTAAACTAAAATGTGAAATCTTAAGGTAAACGAAATAGAAAAAAATAATTCTTAAATATTTAATACATAAAGCGAAAACATTGAAAGCGTTTAAAAGAAAAGTTGGGTGTATAAATAGTTATTTACCACTTTGAGACCAAGCGAAAAATGGTTGCAAATGTACAATCATTGCTTTATGATACGTATTTTCATATATGTTTCGTATTTTAAAATGAAGTAAAAAATAATATTCAAAACTGTATTGTGAGGAAATTAATTATTTCAATAACATCAAGATACTCTTAATATGCGTAAACATATTAAAAAACGAAATTATAATCTAAATATTTAAATGTCTCATACTCGGGGGCATTATATATATAGAAAAAAGGGTGGGGGAAGCTATTTTGCATATACAACATTATAAAACATTATAGATAATCAACATTATAGATATGCAGAAGTTGAGCTTATTTTCAAAAGGGCAATATAAAATCTATTAATCAAACTCAATTTAAAAAATTAATTGTTAATGATTTTTAAAGTTAGTGTAATGTATTGATAATTAGAAGTGCTTTAATTATCTAATTAAATAGTACTAAAATAAATTACGACAATTATTCAGAAAGTAAGGAACGTTTCCGTCTGACGTCTCTAGGCGTGCAACGATCACGTATAATTTGGTGTATGCGTGCTCGAAAACTCAGTCGGCGTCCAGCCATCACAACGGGAACTTTTCCACCCTGTCCATTTTTTCGATATTCACATTTGAAATGTGCGCTACAATTGAAAATCCCGCCAGTTGTGAGGTGAGGTCTGTGATACGGTTTTTGCCAACAAAAACCTGAAACCTATGGAAATTTATCGGCAAGCGTGTTAAGTGTACGGAAACAACGTAATGAATGAAAGTTCAATCCGGAAATGGTGCATTCAGTTTAAAAAGGGCCGAACTAACGTTCACGATGAAAAGTGGACACCCCAGCATTGTGACTGACGAACTGGTCGCTGAAATTTATGAAAAGATTCGTGAAAACCGCCGTTTCACAATAACGGAGCTTTCGCTTAGTTTTCCACAAGTTTCACGGACTTTGTTGTTTGAAATTGTTACACAAAAGCTAGGCTACCGAAAATTTTGTGCAAGATGGGTACCGAAACGAGCTGCGGGTGCGCGTCACTGATTGGCTGTGATCGCAGGTGGCAGAATTCTGACGAAGGAATGTCAAAGCTGGTCCACGTCTATCATAAGTGCCTCAATTTGTTTGGTGACAATATAGAAAAGTAGGATTTTAGTCGCTCTTTCTGATGTATATAATAGATTTTTTTTCTTGTACTTAGTTTCTTTTTAATTTCAAAACGTTTCTTACTTTCTGAATAATACTCAGATATTAATTTTTATAATTTATGTTAAAAAAAAAATACAATATTTTTAAGAACTTTGTTTTTGCTTTTTGTCTCTCAACATAAAAATATTTGTTTAAATAAGAATATTATTTAGCAGTAACGTAAAGGCATTGATTTGAGAATTTTATGCGTAAATAATTGAGTATTCAAATTAGAAAAGCTAATGTCAAAAATATTTTATATTATTTCCTTCCGTTAACTAGAAGTAAATAACACAACGAAAATTATTTTTCTAACCATTGTATAAATAAATAGAATCCTTAAAAAATACAGTTTTTTTTTTACAGTTTTACTTAGACAATTAAGATTCTATTTCAGGATTATATTTGTACAAGCGCTAAAATACACTATTCACTGAAAAAGAATTGTTTCAATGAAAAAGTATTATTGTATTTTAAATCAATTGGAGAAAAAAATGTATATTTCTAGCTAAAACAGTAAAAAACATTTTTATTAAACTTCCTGTTTTAAATTGTTTCGAATATATTTTCTTTAACAAAACATATTTACATATGTTCGCTTAGAAAACAATATTCAAATGCATTTTTTATGTGCTTATAATTTCAATAATGAATGAAGTGCGGAGGAACACATATAAACAAAAGATATATCAAACATTCTAACAAAAAAACGAAAATAATGCTGAAAATAATTTTTGAGTTCATAGACTTGTACAAAATTCCTTGTTATTGTATTAAAAATGTTTTTCTTATTAACAGAAAAATGATCCTTTTTTTTGTTCCTTCAATTGCGTTTTTTTAAAACTAATGAATTGTCGATGTTTTCTATTTCTTTTCCCCGTATATTTTTAAAAACTTTTTGTTCAAACTAATTCCACTCGAAACATAATTTTTGTTAAGTTAACTAAATTAAATGGGAATTCTAAAAGGTAAAAATTGCAAAATAGTAATTTCATTTCTATTGTGACTGTTAAGAAAAATTTGTTTCTCACATCTCTCAAGCTTAAACTATATATATATATATATATATATATAACATGGTATGATGATAAATATGAAAGTATTCCATTGCATCTACCATTATGAATGAGAAAATAGAGATACGTATATTATTGTTGGAAATCTTTTTATAAAGTTACGTTATTTTAATATAATTGGCTCTTATAATCCATTTGTGTTATGCGCTTTGAATTTCCTTTGCTGTTATCCGGTCCTTACATCTGATTATAAATAGGACATTTTTCGCCTGAAAAACAAGATTAGTTCAGCTGCTCTGAAGAAGCTGAAAAAGAAATGCTTCTATAGTATATTTGAGAAGTATTTCTCATCACATCAAGACATGTACTCAAATTTTATTGTATTCTATTAGGTTTTAATAGTCTTCGTCCCAATCCTTGGTTAAACGGCATATTCATTTTTTTTTTCTTTAATAAAATCTATTAAATTCTTGAAAGAAATAATTCTTGGATTGAAAAAAGCTCCTTGATCAAGTATGTGTTTAAAAATATCATATTACAAGTGTTAAAATAAAAAGGTACGAAACTTCGTAACAACGTAATAGTTAATTTATTTGCGGCTCAAGGGAGAACGTAACAATACATATAGGGATAAAAATTGAGTTTCCGGCGTTGATCGAAGCATGCGCGGGCTCCCGAATGCGCAGGAGAGAGCAGAAGTTCATATAAAGAGCGCCGTCCAATTGACTTGACAGTGCGTGTGAGGATATGATGGCGTTCACATTGCAAAATTTGACTATTGAGAAGCAACGAGGCGTTATCTGATTTCTGACTGCGGAAGGTGTTAAACCATCCGCTATTCATCCCCAAATGACAACCGTGTTTGGGGAAGACTGTGTGTCCGACAAGTCAGTGAGGAAAAGGAATGCTGCCCTTTTTCGTGCAAGCAGTGAGAGATTGGTTGATGATCCGAAACTTGGCCACGCAATGGTCGCCCTACGATTTACATGTGTTTGGTCCTCTGAAAAAACATTTGAAAGGGAAGCGCTTCAACTGTGGCGACGAATTCAAGAACACTGAGAATGACTCGGTCTCGTTACGCCTACAAGAATTCTGGGTACAAGAAACCCTTCAACTCACTAATCAATGGGACTGTTGTGCTTAGATCTATGGTGTACACATTGAATAAAGTCTTCAATTGTACCTACAGTGTCGGTTCGTACCTTTTCATTTGAACAACCTTTGTATGTATGTATGTATATAACACATGGATCAATAAGTCCTGAGACTGTGCGGTCATTTTTTTGCGATTTCCTCCTTCAAACGCACCAGCAAGTCAATATAATAATCACTGTTGATCGATTTACCTTTTTCGAGGGAGTCAATGAAAATCACGCCATGCGTATCCCAAAAAACTGACGCCATGACTTTGCCAGCTGAATGCTGCGTTTTCGGACGCTTCGGACGGCTTTCGCCAGCTGTGCGCCACTCAGATGACTGCCGCTTCGACTCTGGAGTGTAGTGATGTATCCATGTTTCGTCTATGGTCACGTAACGACGCAAGAAATCTTTTTTGTTGCGAGTAAATAGCGATAAACAGCTTTCTGAATCATCGACTCGTTGCTGTTTTTGTTCCATCGAAAGCAATCGCGGCACCCACTTGGAAAAAACCATTTTCATGCTCAATTTTTCATGAAGGATAGTAAATACACTTCCATATGATATCTGTGTCATCTCAGCAATCTCACGGAGCTTCACTTTACGATCTTTCATTATAATTTTTGTCACTTCACTCACATTTTCCGGTGTAACGGCTTCCACAGGTCTACCCGAGCGTTCCGCGTCATTTGTGTCGGTACGACCACGTTTAAACTCGGCAAACCACCGACAAATCGTTGCTTTTGATGGACAAGAGTCCGGGTAACATTTTTCAATCCATTGTTTCGCTTGCACGGTGTTCTTACCCATTAAAAAACAATGTTTTATCAGAACACGAAACTCGGTTTTTTCCATTTTTTAAACAAACTACAAAACGACTTTACTCCAACCTCGATAACTCAGCTGTTTCTGGTCCGATCGACTTAAAATTTTGACACGTTTCAAGCAACGGTCAGTACTCTAGAAAGACCTGGTTACTGGTTTAATACGAGCGCCATCTCTGGGTTAGACTCGGAACTTATTGATCCATGTGTTATATTATATTCATATATATATATATATATATATATATGAATATAATATATATACATACATACATACAAAGGTTGTTTAAATGAAAAGGTATATATATATATATAATAGTAATAATAATGAAAATAATTGAAACCTGTTAACCAAATTGAATTAAGTAATTTATTGAAATAATCGTGGTAAGTACATTTCTCACCACAAACATTATTTTCTTACCACATTTAGATATAATACATATATTCCTTAGAATTGCTTGGAAATATATTGCTGTTCTAAATATTAATAATGTTGAATTTAATAGGCAAAGAAATGTAAAGTGGAATGTTATTCAAATTATGTCATTTAATATAGTTTTGTCACATTTCTTTAACAGGATTATTAAGTTGTTATTTAACATTTTTACTGACAAGCTGGTTTATTAACATCTGTATTTTTAGCACGCAATTGAATAAAGCATAAGAATGTAAGAAATATCAGTTTGATGCCTCTTCATCCAAACTTATGAATTCCTTGAATTATTTTCACTTACTTTCCATACTGCCCACATAACTGTTTAAACTCATGTATTTGGGAATTAGACGCCAAAGCAATCCAATTCCTATCTCCCACTATAATATATAATAATGGAAAATAATGAAAAATTAAGACTTTATGTACTTGTATATATATTTACCTCCTTTAATCAACTTAGATGTTTTTTTATCTTTATTTACTCTGAAAGTACCGTGCTGGAAATGTTTAACTAGCAGTTGTTAAACCTAGCGGCTCACATCCGGTTTTAACCGTATATTTAGATATTTGTAAAACTAAAATTTGTAATTATCAACATCATAAAAATGAATTAAGGTTTTATTCTGTATATCATTAGTTTTCTTTTCTAGTCTGGCTATTTTATTCGGCTATAAATATATTTTTAGGTCACTTTTTATATTCTAGGTTGTATGGTAGTTTCCATTCATAGCAGTGAGTCTCTGTGAGATATATAGTTCAAACTCAAGTTTCACATTTTATACTTTTAACGATTTGAATAATTTAAATTTCAAACATAAACTGTAGAGTAAAATGTAGATTATAAAGTTTTATGAATAGGTTTAATCCAATGTCATTGGATTAAACCTATTCACCAGAAATTCAAGATATTTTGTTGGATATTCTCCGCAATCGAATAAATAAGAGATGGAATATAAAATTTAAAGTGTTTAAATTTGACAGAGCTAAAGGCAGAGATTTCTATCACGACGTTTCTCACATTTAGAGGACCAACACAATAGTTACACATACAGGAACTATTTCCCGATATAAGGTGTTTAAGAATCATTCTTGTGAGTCCAAATCGTAAACGCATTAAAATAAATTTTTATCTCATTTACAAAAATTAATTTCTTTAAGAAATGATCGGATTCACACACACGATTCAGTTTATTATTTATCTCCAGTTTCTACTGATATTGCCAAAGATTATAAATAGCTGATTTAATGTACATTTTAGTATCACCGTATGGAATAATTGGAGAGATTTCACCACATGCAGATTTAACAACACTGCGTCTGTTATTTCGTTACTTTTAATACCCACGTTGTAAGGTATCCAACAAAATATCAACTGGATGTTTCCCGACTTAAGACTATATATATATATATATATATTAAATTTCAATAATTGAAGGGTCATTGGAACGATTTGTATGATTAAAATGTATTGATATACTCATGGAATTTTATGTTTATTCACTTTAAATCATATTTGTAATATATTCGCCGTGTTTAGTTTATATTTTTTGCAACACCATTAAAGGTGAAAATCTCAGTAATAAAATCGAAAAATGAAGGATAAAACTGAAAAACGTAAAATGAACTATGTATTGAAATGGTTCGTTGACTTACGCCTGTTAACGTAAGTTTGTATAAATCCAGGGTATTGATCAGGAATGTTATTGAAAATTTGTACATAAATAGTTTGCACGGAGTTGAATTTCTTAAAATTTTGAAAAAGGATTTTTAAAATTAAAAATTTATAAGTACCTAGTTTAAAACCGTAATTTTTTTTATTATAATAGAATTCGCTGTTCCCCCTGATAATTTTCGCACGTTTTCCCTTTTATGCATAAAATACCTTTAGTAGTATTTGGTTATCATGTTATGGAATACATGTCTTATTGGAGACTTAAAAGTGGTTTTGTCCCCCGTTAATCTTGTAAAAATCCATCATTAAAGGCTATTAGTTTTAGAGTATCATCCGATAATAAAGGGTCACTTATAGAGGAAAAATGAAATTAATGGTTATAATACATATAAAAACATAAGAGCTATAGGAATAAGTATTATTATTTATACAAGATTAAGTCAAACGTTTGCTATATTTTTTCTCTATAGACGCTCTTATGGTATTTGCTTAGCCTCTGCTCTATCCACGATATTTTCTTCTTTTGTAGTTAAAAGCCAAAAAGGAGAATTATTTCTGTAATTCCTTAAAACGACAAATTAAAAAGCAATATATAAATGACGCAAGGTATTGCTTAAAAAACCTTATTCTCATTTCTTTGTCTTAACAATTTTCCTTCGCACTCTAAAATGTTTTAAATTATAGTTTTCGTTGAATTTTTTCTGGTAAATTTAAAATGTTACCAAATATATTATCAACAATTAACTGATATAAAGAAAAGTATGATGATAAATGTGAGAAAAATATCTTTATGTAATTTTTAATAAAAATAGATTTATATCTAAATTTCAGAACCTGTAATACAGTTATAATGGTAGAAGTCAAATGTACTTTCATACGGAATAATTTTTTGTCGCATTCAGTTTAATACATTTTTCTGTTTAAAACCCTTTGGTGAAGTATTCCATTCATATTATATATGGTGTATATGCTGATAATATTCGAATAATTTTAATTATTTTATGCTACAATTTTCTTAAAAAAATATAATTAGTATATAATAAGTTAATATTTTCTACCAAACTTCAATTAAATGAAGATTTCATTTTAAAATTCCATGGCTTCAAAATAAGTGTACACCAAAAATAACTTTCATGACTTATATGTTTCACCTTTCCACATTTCAATATATATGTGGCGAATGTACGATTGAATTCAAGTTCCTAAAATTGAACATTTTATCCCAATAAACATTATTTACGCATAATCCATTGTATTTAATCTGCATATTTAAATCTTTACATTAATGTAATGTTATCTATAATTATTTTACGAAACTACGGTAATGTATTTTCTTGCAATCCACCACATTAAATATGAATCATTAAAATGTTCTATCATAATTATTGTGAGTTAATTTTATTCATAGATATTAAAAGACCTTTTCGGTGATTATCACTAATGTTTAAGAATAAATTATTCATTAGAATAATAATAAAATAAATTGTATGAAGTATGTTATATTATTAAAATATATTTTAAGTATATACACTTACGTATAAATTACGGAACGTATTTAAGATACTAAGATCATAATAAGATTTAAATTACTTAATAAAGGATATCCGTATTTATATTTTAAATAACATCAGATGTCTATTAAAATATTTAATAATTTAATGTTATAAAGTGTTTCTTCTTCATTACGGAATTTAAACATGTATTTTATTTATTGATTCAGAATTAAACTAGAATTTTCATAATTGCAGTACTCTTTCAATAATCTGGCATGTATCCGACCAGAGTACTGCCAAATTACCAAAAACGCTGAATTACTAAAATTACTAATAATAACTCATTTAAAGTAAAGATCCACATATAATTGTATGAAATGTAACACACCAAATAATAGAATGTTTCTCGAACAAATATCATATCCTCTAGTCAGATAATTGATGTATTCACTAGATAGATGTCTAGGTATCATTTTTTATATTTATGCTCATTTTGGGCCTTTCGCATCTTAAGAATTCTTCGTCTTAATTTTTCTGGCTTGTGAGGCCATCTTCGCCTTTTTAGGGAACAATGCCCTGGAAACGACCCGATATATTTATTTTTGCTTGAATTCTGGTGCATAATGATGAATTCTTGTCTCATCAACAGTGACAACTCGAAACAGCAACATTCAAATTGTGATTTGGTAGCAAAGGACTATTAAAACAAAAATAACTTATGAATTAATGTCAAATTTGTTTCAGCTCCATTATACAGATGGTAGAACCCTTTGGCAACAACAATTTACCTTAATGACGTCATCTGTCTTCAAATACAAGTAATTTTTGAACCATTTTGGAAGCAAAGGAATTATTGTTTGCGTTGCGCAGTAACTCTCATCCCTTCTCTTTCTCAATCTCACTGTCCCATTGAGGTCACATCCTCTATTATGTCACCATCAGTCATTAACTGTTCATTTTCTCTTCCTCACTGATCAATCACTCATTTACGTCTTCTGTTGTCAGAATGTTATCAACTGTATCAACGAATTTATCGACTGGATCCTTGAGTATAGCTCTACTAACTCCATACTTTTTACCGACACAATCTAACATATCTCCCTTTTCAACTTTTTACAATACCTCATTTCATTCGCAAATAATAAAATTTTATGTTTATGTTTGCATACACTTAACATATGCCACGTTTATAGTATGCAGACATTTTAAAATCAACACTGCAAGCATAAAATTACACAAAGAAAATGCTGCACATAAGGAAATCAACACAGACTTGTAGAGTAAATATCCTGATATGGAACAAATTGACTGATTGTGGCCAATGAATTTTTCACTCCGCCTTGTCTAGCTGCGGATATATGTAAGAGTTCTAAATTACTGACAGAGCCGGAAAGGCGAATAAACGACTCAAAACAGAAGTACAGTATGTTTAGAAATACATAGATAATTTTTATAAATTAGATTTCGTTTAATAACATCTTTGGTCTTATTTTATGCTTTATTTATGTGTTCATATTAGATATAATGTCTAATTATGATAAATAATGGTAACTGATAGCAATTTCTTTGAATTGCGTGTTGTCTAAATAACGAAAACTTAAGCATTTGGGGTTTCTCTTAATAACAATAGTTTTACTTAATAAAATAGTTAAACATGTCTTTACTAAAGGCCATATAATAAGTGTTATACATCTTAATCTTTATTAATAATATTTAAATTTATAAAAAAAAATTACTCAAGTGATCAAAATCTATCATTTAGTATTTTTTTCTGTACATGCTACATTTAAATTAAAAAAAACAAGTTAAACGCGAATAATTCTTTTTTTATTAATTTTATCCGCTCATTAAATGTTATGTAACTGTCATATTTTTATAAGAAAATAATAAAATAAAATTAGCATAATGTATAATAAATTTGTGGGGACATCTGGTACAGCCTACAAAAAAATATTGTGAAATATTGTTTGTACACCTCTCATCCCCTCTGCTCCCCCCATCTTCTACTTAAGTTACATCCTTTATTATGTTATTATGGACTCGGTAACTTAGTGGTCATTGTCAAGCACTCGCCGCAAGTGTATCTGGGTCTGATGTACATTAAATCTGAAAAGGCTCAAAGTCACCCCTTTGGCATGATGGGGAAGTTAAGAAAAAGGATGCCAGTTCTAGTGTCGTCACTTGACCCAGATTCAGAATATCCAGATGCATCACTTATATCCCAAGTGTTACTTCTAGTGTAACAAATAAAACCAATCAACCAATGTATTACAATGTCGTTCATATGCATTAGAATTCCTTTTTTTTTTTTTGATTATTTTTTAGTTCATTCATTGAAAAATTAACTATCCAGCATATAGATATTAATTGTATCTTTAAAATTTCATTTTAAAATATTACTGCATATTAATAGTATTTAAACTAAAACCGTATCAATGACATAAAATAAATTCAGTAAATCAAGAAAAGTTTATAAAATATGTTATTGTTAAAAATGGCATTTGGTGTCTAACATAGTATCCAATAAATAATGAAAAAAATAATATTATAATCCTTAAAATTTGAATATTGCATTCTAATGCTACTTATGCTGAATAATAATTGTATTACATGTTCACTGAGCTTACAATAGTTTTGTAAGTCAAGAAATAAAAATAATTTTCTAAAAATAGTAGTTTCAAATATGTTTTATAAGTAACATGTATAACGTTGTATTTATTAAACATGAACAATAATTACTTTGAAGTTTTGTTTCAAAACTTGTGAACTTCATCAGAATTAATAGTTAATATTTTAAAAACCAATGTATATTAATAAAGAAATGTTTTTACGTAGAAATGCTTTCAAATTATTACCATGTAATAAAATTAAAGAAAGAAATTGACATAAATGAAAGAGAAATAAGTATCTAGACTTAAACCTTGCTTTAATCAGTTATTGTAATATTTTCACTATTTATTAGCGTTTTTTTCCACTTCCTTGTTAGAAAATTAATTATTCTAGAAGCAAAATAAAAACTGTAACAAAAAGCGATAAATAAATAAAACCCTTTTGCCCTGTTCCGAAATATTTATTTCCCAATGCACCTTTACAATAAATGGGGTAAATAAATTTTTCCAACGTAACATCTCATAAATTTCTGACGTTCCTTACAACCCTTAAATCTTCCTCTAAAATGTTCTAAAACTGATGAAAGAAGCATTAATAAGGATCGGTGGCTCTCTAGTATAATTGCTGGAAGATAATTAATATGAATTTAATTAAAAGGGAACCCTATTACCCGGGTAAAAGCGAATTATTAGATAAAAGCATTGAATGATAAGTTTCTGTGGTTTAATTATTCATGACTAATTAAATCCTGGGTAATAATTTTATTCTAAATGATTGCGTTATTTAATTTCTTTTAATACATTTTGAGTGAGAAATAAACATCTCAGACTTTCAGGAAATTCTGACAAATCTTATTACTCTAGGATTTCGTTTCCTTTTAAATGGAAGACCTTATTAAATTATTGGTATGAGTGAGTGGTAAGAGGTGGACTCTTGATTTTTCTTTCTCTTTCGTTTTGTTATAAACAAGCAAAGCAATTTATTTTCTCTAGTTCTTTTAAAAAACGTTGTCTTCTGATCAAAAGATTTCCTAGTTCGGAGTATTGTTTTACACACTCAGAATTATTTATTGTTGATATTTTCTCGGGAGGTTTAACTACCTGGTAAAGTGAAGTACTTTCGATATCAGTTTGTAATTAAATTACATGGAAAGATATATTGGAGACTGGAGGTTAGTTTGATATGGTAAGATTCTTCCATTTTTAAATGAAATAATTTATGTGGTTTACTTAATGTATGAAAATCGTTTCCAAAAATCATTTTAGATAGAAAAATTGATAATAATTACAATATAATAGTAACTAAGTTTATATTTATTCATACAGAAAGTGACCTAAAAATATTCTTTTTAAATCTGTCTTAAGTAAATTATTTATTTAATATGGTCGCCTTCGCCCAGAAAAAATACAATAATACAAATATCACAGTGAAATGAATGATGCATACATACTTACAGTAAAAAAGGATAAACAAATATTTTCTTCAGTTAAGTTAAAAATTAGTTAGACTTATATAATTTTATTCTTTCACTAGTATTCATTTACAAAATGTTTCACTTTGTTTTGATTACTTTAAGTATGCAATTACATTTTTTTTTTAAAAAAAATCAATCCTGAATTAATCACTAGATTTATGAATACTATGAATTTGAGAGTATTTACAATGTTTTATCCTTGTTATCCTAACATAATAATGTTAGTTTCTAATATTTTTCTCACTTAATGCAATTTTGAAACTTTCTTTTTAAAGCAAAAACTGTTTGCTAAATTTTGTATTGAACAAAGCAAGTGTAATGTGTGAATTACGTAAAGTATTTATATAAAACATAATTAATTAAGTAATTTACTTTTATTTAACTTTCACTCAAGTATATATATGAGGATTATTTACTGCCTTTTAATTATTTTACTCCTTTTTAATTTAATTATTAATTAATAATTATTATTTTATTATTTAATTTAATTAATTACATTTAATTCCATAGAGTTATCTGTATTTGTGAATTTTAACCCTAACAAACTAGGTATAATTGTGCTTTCAATATCGACTCGAATATATCACGCCTTTTATTTCTACCTCACTGGTTGTCGGGGGTGCATCTAATCCTGTGCTTGTATTGGTTTCTTTCTTCCAATCCACGATCTTCCAAAGTGATCCTTTCCACCCGAAACACTTGCAATTCTTGGTTGATGTCCTTTAGAGGGGGGAAAGGGGTCATTTTTATAGCATCCGTGGTCCGTGCTGAATGAAGAATCGGAGTATCCTTTCTCCAATATACATAAATATATTTGCCATAATACAGGGTGTTTCATATTGAATGGGACAAAAAGAAAACATGACTGGGAACGTTGTAATTAATATATTTAGAAAAATAAAATTTACCTCAAAACTACATTTATTCAAGTTTCTACAGGTGTTCAATATGTGCCCCTCCGGTGACACGACAAATGTCTACAAGGTAATCAGGCTCCTGCCACGCTCGAGATAGCATATCCCCTGTGATGGAGTTGAACACTGCAGTTATCCGCTGCTTCAGTTGGAACTGCTTCACCCACCTGCTTATGTTATACCGATACGGTGGTTCTTTACGAAATTTAGTGCGAAAATGTCTTTGCACAACAATTACCGAGGAGGTTTTGGCATATTCGAAAACGCAGTATGCTTTCTCCTGCATGGACGACATTTTGTTTAACAGCGCCTCTAGCGGCGAGTTTGTCATTCGATAATTTTTTCCTGTTGCCAAATAAAACTTGTATAATTGTAGTTGCAGAATAAATTTGTTTCGGCTGAATAAATCCATTACGGCAGTCACACTGCGCTATTCTTTTTGTCCCATTCAATATGAAACACCCTGTATATTCATATCGGAATTTTTTGATTTATGCATTTTAATGGAAATTATTATTTAATGATTTGTTATTAAAATTCTAATTTTGGAATCCAAAAACTGAGCATATAGTGTTCTTTTTCTTACTTAAATATTCTTATTAGAAAACTTTTATTATTATTTGCAACGTTTGCAGTTCAAACTCATTCTTGAGCTTCAAAAGTATAATTTAAAAAAAAAGATTTTAATTTTAGATTCAGCATATAAGTAGAATTAAGAAACAAATTATACTCGCATTGAAAATTATTAAGTTTTTAAGAAAATAAATATAATCTTTAAATATTTTATTAAATAATTTTTATGTTCTTACAATGTGTAACATTATTAAAAATGTTCAATTTCAACTCCTTTAATATTATGCGAAGTCAAAATTGTAGTTATATTTATTATACATTTTAAATTATTTTTCTCCTATGATAATTATTTTCAAACATTGTACTTCATGTATTGAAGAAATGAAACCTATGCTCCTAGAAATTTTATTCATCATGGACAATAAAGAAACTCATGAACATTAACCTTAATTATACTGCATTAATACGATTACAGGCTTCAAAAAAGAAACAAATGTTGCCCATTGAGTGCCTTTGATACAAACTAACACTTTTAATTCTAAATACTTTTCTAGATTAAGCAACAGTTCCTATCAAACGAGCCGAAATGAAAAGCTTCGATCGAAATTATCTACAGAATGAAAGAAAATTATCTTGGATTTCCAAGCAATTGAAAATCGGGAAATCCAATCAGAGCCAATTCAAGTTATTTTGTTCTATACCCCTACATTTAATTCCATTAAATGTAAGAAAAAGGTCAGATAGTTTTCCATGTTAGGCTTAACTAAAAAAACACATTACAATAAAAATTGCATCTCCAAATTAAGGCTGCTTTTCGTTGCAACTTCCAGCGTGTTTAAAAGAGGGCGAAGTAAGCTCTAAAGTAATGAGGGAAGGTTTAGTTCTTCCCACTTTTGAAAAAAAAAATCAACTTTTGCTTCGACTGCAGGTTAAAAAATAAACGGAACGTCGTAACGCAGAAAATTAAACCCGATTCCGAATGCTGTTCTTTGATGTTATTTTTTGTGCCAAAGCAATTTTTATACCAAACTTAAGTTTCATCCTCAGAGGTAAATTGGAAGAAGAGGAGGGAATAAAACTTAAACTCGTAAAAACTGTACTTTTTTTTTTACTTTCTACATTTTCTCGATATTTTTTCATGTCGTTAGGTACAGTTGTCAAAGTAATTTTTTTTTAGTTATTTTTATTTTCGTACTCCAACATAGAGACGGTTTTTCAGTTATCATTGTTTAAAATTCTGCAACGTAAGCGAGGATATGCTCTCAATGAAAAATAAGATCTCATTTTGAATCGGTGAATTTTTCTTCAGATTCACTGAAGCGTAGTCATTTTTTGCTATTTTTAAATAAATTGTATCTTATTTTTCTGCAAGAGAGATTAATCATACATTCAAGTTACTTTAAAATCCTTGCGAATTCAATTAATTTCATGCTTCAAAAAATAACAGAATTTTTCAGAGAGATCAAAATTTGCATTTTGCAATCTAGTATACTCTTATTAAATTTGCAAACATTGTTCCAAAATCACTTTTTGGTCAAATACTATCAGAATTTTTATACATTGTCATCAGTCTCTTTGTATGTATAGCCTTATGAATAAGTTATCGCATTACAAAACATGGAATTCTCTATATCTGTCAGAAACTAACAAAAGTGTTACTGTGTTTATAAACTGATCTATTCTATGAAAAATCAAAAATAAAACTAAATACATTTTTAATGGCTCTCATTTTAAAACACGAAGGAGGGTAAATTTGCCTCTATCAAATTTACTTTTTTTCATTATAACTTTTTATTTATGTAGTTGTGTTTCAAAATATTCCAAAGAGTCTGAAGCTAAATATCAGTGGAGAAAAGAATAAGAATTTTCTGTCTCAACAGATGTTTGGTGTGAAACATATGTATTATAAATTAGAGCACTCAATGAATGTAATGCCTTAATATTATTCGATTCAATAGTCATTACTGACAAATCTAACATTCACCAATGTTACATTAAATTCCGAATTCAAACCAGATGTGTCGGAAAAGAACTAAATATATTTATTAGAATTACTTTAATCAATATTCTCTCAAAATAATTGCTATGCATCAATGTACCAGAATCTTAGTTTATAAATATAAATTAAATTTCTTCTTCAATAATTCATTTATGACAAACGAGCTACTTCTCAAAGACAAAGATTCAACGCTCTTTACAACTTACTTTAATTAGAAATCACAAATCTTTTAATAACAGAATGTTGGTTACTACGATTCACTCCAAATCTAACATACAAACATCTATTAGCTTCTCGCTATCATCTATACTTTCAAACTTTATATTTCTATTTCTCTAATGTATCTTTATCTTCAATTCAATTCATTCACTAACGAAAGTAAGTATGAGAACTTACTTACTTTCGTCCACTTAGCTCACATCACGCTTCATTTCATTGGAAACAAGTTGAAATTTTATACAATTCTAATTACAAAACGTCCCAAAATTTAATGAAAAAAAACAATTTTCAGTTACAGTAACATTCATGAATAACAATAATAAGAAAATTCACTATCTTAAAAAATACAAAAAAGGACACAAATTTTAGACGTCAACTATTTTAAAATACTTGTATACTTTTTATCCATATACGGTTAACTTTTTTTTCTTTAATTAAAATTTAAAATACATAAGTAGAATAAATGCGTGTAACACTTACTTAAGGAAAATATTCAGTATTCAAAGATTTCCTACATTAAAACTAGATATGCTCTACATTGAAAATGATCATTAAAAAATATAATACCAATTATATCTAATTCAATAAAATCTCTTTACCAATATTTGTATGAGAACTTCAATTGTATTCTGAGTACTTAAATTACAGTATTATGAATTCAAAATTATGTGATTGTATTTAAAATAACTAATAACATTCTAACACAAAACTTTTATATATAAAATTAAAACATAAACTATACAACGAGAGTAATGATCATTTGACATACCTAAAAACAACATTGTTCACCGACTAATAAAGCAATTAAAAGATTTTTATTTAAAATCAAATCCAATGATAATAAGAAAATTTTCAAAAAAATTAAATTTAAAACTACCAATAAGTGCGATTTTACTGTCATATAATTTCAAAATGCATTTATGAATATATATATATATTCAAAGACTATTTACTACTTTTAAGTTATCACACTTCTTCTCAATGAATAATTAATTTTAAGAATGTTAAATTAACAAAATATACACATTAACATAATATTAACTCCTTTCTCATTTAGCAAAATTGCGTTAAATATCGTCTGGGAGGCAGTTCATCTCTTACCCATTTGTCCGGCTTGTTCTTTTGGCCTCTCTACTCTCGTTCAGTGTTTACATCGTCTGGTTCCCCTATAGTCATATGTTCTCTCCTTCCACCCTCACTGTATTGAAAGGGTCTTTTCTGCATTTTTAGATGGTTTCGTCTGTAACAACTGCTCACCCTGGTTTACGTCATCTGGATGGGGGTAGTGGATTTTTAACAAATCTTTAGGCTACATGCTCCAGTTATGATATGGATCCTATACACACACACACACATATATTTATATGTGTGTGTGTGTGTGTGTGTGTGTGTGTGTGTGTGTGTGTGTGTGTGTGTGTGTGTGTGTGTGTGTGTGTATATATATATATATATATATATATATATATATATATATATATATTTACACACA
>BMAW01038060.1:327717-356836 GCA_019974015.1 Nephila pilipes | reverse complement strand
GAAGTGTATTTACTATCCTTCATGAAAAATTGAGCATGAAAAAGGTTATAGGTAAAGGTTTTTTTTGGGGAAAAAAAAAAAGATTTGGAAAAGCGTTGGAACGATTGTATCACCCTAAAAGGTGATTAACAAAAGGTGTTATGTTGATGAATAAAAAAAAATGTTGCAAAAAAAATGTTTTCAATGTTAGACTCGGGAGTTATTGATCGATGTGTTATGTTACTAAAACATCAATATTTCATATCATTAACAAATTAATCATATCAAACATAAAATCACTACATTAATATCTAAGAGACTGCTTAATTAAAGAAATCATGAAAAATGCCAAATTAAAATGAGTGTAACGCACATAAAAGTTATTATAATTAATTAAAAAAAAACTAAGCTTAAGAATAAAAGCAAAAAATATATTAAAGAACTAAAAATAGCTAGGAAATGAAAAGAGAAACTTAGAATTATGAAATTAATGTAATTAATCTTGTTCCATGTTTTGGAAAGCAATAATGTTTGTTTATAACATTATTACAAATCAAACAATCACATTTCAGTATATTAAATTTATAATAAAACATGGTGAAAAAAAAATCAGCGAATTCAGAAAATCAACCATAGAAAAAGGAAAAAAGTAAATATAGTACAAGTATTCAATAAATTCAAATAATCTGCAAACTGGAAAATATACCTGAATAAATATCTAAGAAAATGCAAAAACAATTAAAAATCTAAATAACATGTTAAGAAAATAAGCATGCAAAAAACTAAATATAAAAATTCCAAAGTCCCATTATCACAAATAGTGTAGAAACTTTTTAAAACACAATACACATCAGTAGAAAATAATTAATTATGTAACCATATTAAAACTTTAACAAAATACAAATAAATAAAAACAGGCATCACTATTACCAAAACCCTAAGAACAAGTATATATAATTGTTTATTGATGTGTGTAAAACACTTAAAGATGTCAATAGTTATCTTATTTAAATCAATTTCCATAATTACATTAAAAATTTCTCATATAACGGTATGTATTTTTGGAATATAATCTAGTATTTGAAGAGTTATAGTCTTACTGTAAATTTAAGACATTTATTTTAAAATAATTGAATTTCATATAAAGGTAATGATTTTTAATATAACATGAATAATTTCTTTCAAATAATTACTATACGTGTCTAAAATATCTATTTTTTTAATTCTGATTTCAATTTTGATTAAATTTAACAATTAAATTTTCTTAGGTCCAAATTAAACCATTTTTAACCATATTTCATATTAAGAAAGAAACTTAATCTTTATAAACATTTACACACTCTTACCTTCACGCAGTCTCAATTGTTTGTTTAAAACTATATCTCAGAGGAAAATAACAAATAACACATGTTTTCTTCAAAGATAGGAAAATATATCTCTACACATAAAACAAATCCTACACCACTGTCCATTGGGAACTGACCCAAGACATTTTTTCACTCTCTCTTCTTAAAAAAAGTCTGAAGGAAAAAAAAGTCTTAAACGGACATATTTGTAAATCGCATTTTTGATTGGAAGCAAATCTTTGCAAGGCTCTTACACGAATCCCATTTCACTGGTTGTGACACTTTACGGTAAAAAAAAATTCTTGGAATAAACCCAAAACTTGGAATCTTTTGTATCCTGCAATACATAGCACTGTCCCATTTTTCTTCTCTCCGAAAATATTTCTTCTCATATAAGTACTCATGATGCCCAATTTCTTACGATGCTAAGATTCGAATTCCACTTTAGGTAGCAAATCGCTGAGACACAGAATGTTTTCAGATTTTTTTCACAGCTTGTCTTCTTTTAAAATCTCAAACAAATCTTGATTTCAGGTACTTTGTTTCCGTGAATCACGAGGGGATAAGGAAAATAATAAAGTATTCCAGACAAAATCGGAAAATATATTACGAAAAAGGAATCATACATTTTCAGCAATAGGTATGCATGCGGAACCTTGCACAAGTTATCGAAATATGTTTCCTTAACTTTATTTTGTTCGGAGTGTTTCGGATGATTTATATTGTTTGCAAAAATTTTATTATATAAACACGTTCTTGTTCTTTTAGATTTTTTAGAATTCATGTAGATATTTTGGGTCACGAAAGAATTGCACGTAGAAAATAAATCAACATTTATTACATCGTATTACATTATTACAATTAGGCTATTGTAATAACGAATATATCTCTGTAAGTAGAATTTACATATTTTATAAGTCATATGGAAAATAGAAATTATTAAAAAAACACTGTGGTTCCATAAAATTTTGGAAAAAATAAGATTAATGCATTTTGTGATAAATTTTAAAGTATATTACATTTCAGAAATTATTATTTTACACAACCTCATATTTGCTTAGTGAACTCATGGATGACCATTATTTCGTCAATTCGTTGTTTAGATCCTTGATGCCAATAGAGACCAGTTGAAATTCTAAGAGATGGTACTTGTAACTTCGAAAATGGTTTGTTTTAGTAATCATTACGACTAACTAGACAGCTAAATCTCAGTTACTCTGATTCGAGATCATGACACCTTCCTCACCTCAAAACTTTTCCAACCGATGAGATTATCTTCGCTTTCCTTGGAGCAGATTCAGTAGAAGCAATGCAATATTGTGACTTTTACTTGCTTTCTAACGTATACCGATGAATCCATTTATAACCAACGGTGACAACTCGAAGCGGCAGCAATCTTTGATTTAGTAGCAAATGACTTCCAATTAAAAACTAACTTATGAATCAATGATGCATTTATTTTTGCTCCATTTAACAGATGCGGGGTCGAATGATAACAACAGTTTACCTTTATAGTGCCATCCCTCTTCAAATACAAGTACTTTTTGAACAACCCTCGTGTATTATATAGCATATTATTGTATATCAATGTAACAAAGAAGAGAGGGTGATGGAATTTCCTTTTACTATCATTTATTCACAGTTACTCCGCATGCAACCATAATTCTTCACACTATTATCAATATTTCTGTGTACAATTTTCACTTCAGAAACTTTTAAGTATTATTCACATTTCATTTAAATGTATAGTTTCAGCTTTGTTTTATTAAAAAAAACCAATTTGTAATCTGTGGTAAATAATTACTGCTACATTTATTTAATAAGATTAATGCTTGGATCTACGATCACCATAATCGACTACTAATTTTAATAAAATTTTATATACAAGTATATCTTTGATGCAAGTTTTTATTCACATTGTGGAATAGTTTTCTTACAAAGAGATGCATCTAAGTTTGAAGATAAAAACTTAATTATATTTCTGATATCTCAATGAAATCCTAATGAATTTTTTTAAAAGTTGAAATTTAACACAGTTAATACCATGAATTATGAATATTAATAATGGGAGACGAAAAAATTGCAAATTTTTCATAAAAATGTATAAATTATTCTAAGAAAGTGTTCCTTAAATTAGATAAATATTATAAGCAACCTTGAATGTAAGTATTAGTTCATGACAACAAAACAATACCTGATGTGTTATTCTATTTCAACTGTTGGTACAATAAAATTAATTTTTAAATAAAATGATTATAATGAATAACCATTCGTTTGCGACTCGAAACACAAATTGACGAAAAGTAAAATATTTACTTCATAGACTTATACAGTTACAATAAAGATAATTAATTAAAATTAGAACTTGAATTAAGCCTCTTCCGTCTACCAGCCGTTGTGATTTTACGAACGCAATGTTAATCCTATGGATTTTCTTCTTTCCAACTCAAACCAAGACAACTGTATTTTTTTAATGTAATAAAATGCAAAAGATAGCAAAAATTCGTAATATTTTTTTTCCCGATTTTTGAAAAGATTTTAATATATTTTAACGACTATTTAAGAAATTCGTTTATGGATTTTCAGACCTGTAGAAGTATTTTTTAAATATTTAAGAAAAACTGGGAGGGGGGAAGAGAAAAAGTAATTACCCAGAAACTGTTATCATTTCTTATTTTTCAGATGCGTTTTATTACATTCAAATAAATACAATAGACAAGTTTGAGGAAGAAAGTAGAAATCTCATAGGATTAACATTATACGTTCATGAATTCGCAGCGGCTTAGTAGATGTGAATATTTTGAATACCTAACTGACCTAAGACATTCAAGTATTTTTGTAACTTTTTTTATTGAAGTATGATACAAGAATATTAAAAAGAAATGATGAGTATTTAATTTCATCAGGACTTTTAGGGCTTAATGTAGTTATATTGACAATGTATTCTTGTAAAAATGGTCGTAGTATATGAAACTAAATTAAAATTACCCATAGGATTCTTACTTTACATTAAGGGGAGTCGGAACCTCCTATACCGATAATGTTAAATTGGCTGTTTTCGATGTACCTTTTCTCAAAATCTATTATAGATACAAGTTTGAAATTTTTTACACAAGTAAAATACATCTTTCTTATAATACTGAAATGAGCTTTTAACTAATTTTGAATTTTTTATCAATTTACAAAATATTATATCAGACATTGTCAAATTTCACTCTTTTTTAATATAAAAAAATTTGCAAAAAATACATTTTTCAATTTTTTACTAAAAGCTCATTTCAGTATATATTAGGAAACATTATGAACATGTCCTACAAAAATTACACATATATGAACAGTAGTTTCTTAGAAAAGGTACATCGAACATAAAAAATTCACATTTTGAGATAAATGAGTTTTAACGTAAAAGTACTTACCTATCAAAACATTCCTGCCCCATACTCTAAATTATCCACATTTTTTTTAATTTCATCATCCTCTCTTTTCCTTTTGAGCCTTTTTTCCTTTCTAACATCTTTTGTTTTTTGTAAACAAGAATATCGAGCTTTTAACAGCCTCTCTTTGTCGAGACGTTTCATTGCCTGTATCGTATAGTCACCAGGCTCAATGTTCAATTTTCTCAAAATTTGTAGTTTTGATACATTACCTATATTGAACGAAGATACAGCATCATACGTACCTAAAGAGAGGGCTTCTATATGTACAAAAGTTTTCTTTGGTACACGAGACCATATAACGTTATTTACACTTTCATTTGGGTTTTGGGTACAGCCATGCAAACACTTTTTCAATAGTTCTGGATTGGATAAATCCCTAAAAATGGGTCGCATAGTCTCCACAACAGCAACAGGTAAACTGTTTTTATGATGATAGGTTTCCCCAAGCAACTCTGCCTTTCTAAACTTGCACCATGTATCGGCATCTGATGGGCAAAATCCATGCTGAGGTTTTTCATCAGTCGACAGTTTGTGTAAAAATATTGCCCACACGGCTTGTCGCATATCTTTTACACTGGACAAATTTCTTCGAATGGCTAGACCGTAATAGGTTTGTAGACGATCAATTTCTGCCTCTGTCAGCCTGTTTTTACCAGACAAAGGTTTACCGTCTGAAAGCTTTTGACCTCTCATCTTTGCTTTCAAGCGCCGAAGACGTGTCCCCATTCTCTTCATTACATGTCCAAGACATTCTAATTTTGTCACCGAACACTCGTTCCCATATACATTGTTCTCTACAATGGAATCGTATGCTTTCGAATCTCCATCACCTAAGTATCTTGTGTATCGAACGTTGTACTTCGATTCAGAACGGCGAAAAATTGATAGAGCACCTGTCACCTCCATTTTGCCACTATAACCAACAAAATTTCTTTTACAGTTTTGAAGATGCTTAATTTTGTTCGGACAAATACAATGTTTGGATAATATTTCCACATCAATTACTTTACCTGTATCCACACTTGTAACTGTCACTACACCATTCTTCGAAGAAAAGCCTCGTTTCTGCCAGCTACCATCAACCGCAACAGCAATGTCTCTTCCTCCGTCATTCTCTTCAACTGCTTCATGAACTGCTTCTGCCATACTTTCTTCGCAAGTTTCTCTAGCTGCTTGCAGTAAAATATTATTAAATTTTGTAAATTTTGTAGGTGGTGGTGGAAGATTCATAATACCGCAAAACATTACTGCAGATTCAGCCCCTTTCCCTATGCATCGCATTGCATAAACTAACCTATTATTGACTTCAAAATTATTGTCACACTGCTTAGAATTATAAAAAGTATATTTATAATCACAAGAAGGACATTTTATATCAAACTGAACAGCTTCACCACAGTTTTTTTCATGTTGTAACAATCTAATTCCTTGTTTACCACACTTTAAACATTTTACAGCTTCAAAAAGTGCATAGGCTAAAAGATTTATATCCATAATGACATTCCTAAAACCAGAATAAGTATCATTCGAATATGATGTATCCATATTTTTTACCTTCTTTTCACTGGAAGATACATTTATTTCTTCCTTGGAATGATTTGCTACATCACTATTTCCTATAGAAGAGTCATTACTTCCACTCGCCTTTTCACATCTGCCTTTGTTAAAATGTCCTTTTCTTTTTTTAAAAACTTTTGTCTTTGATCTAGGCATGATAAAATCGCTTGAAAACAACAATTTAAAATAATTTAGCTATGTGTTTTGATACAAACACTAACTAAAAAGAACAACAAATGTTTGTAATAATTCAGTTATATGTTTTGAAACAAACACTAACTAAAATGAACAAGCTCGTAGTAGTCGAACTAAAACGTGCTTATGCAAGTATAAACAAATATCTATCAGTCACAGATACAGTGAAACTTCTTAAGAGCAAATACAAATAAAAGAAAGGCTCATTTATAACGAAAGTTTAAAAAAATTCATTTAGAGTAGCACATAGTACTTACTATCGACCAAAAATGAAGTGCGTTGTTTACATTTTTTGGCCCTTTAAATGGGCGTGGCCCCGTTTCAATGCTTATTTAAAACTAAGTTTTTGAAGCTTCTAATTATCGTAGAGATAAAAATAAGGTATCTTTAGAAAGGTGAAAAGCTATACAATTTGGAAATAAAAAAATCTCAAATCATGATTTTTTGAAAAATTTGACGTTCCGACACCCCTTAACACAAGCATAAGAATTTGAGAAATTTAGAAAAAGTAAACTTAGTTTATGATATTCATTTATTATAAATAAATGACTAATTGTTTTGAATTCATTAGTCATCATAAGCGATTTATATATATACTTTTTAAAGAATGACTACACATACATCTGAAATGCGTTTTGTAATTAATAAGAATTTCGTTTCGAATCTATTTTACTTTCTTGAGAAATGACTACATTTTAATTTAAAAACAGCAACTGTAATGTTTGTAAACAGTTCAGAATAAAAGTTCTTTACATATTCGTATTGGAAAATGGTATTTATTTTTTTTTCCGTTAATGAAAAAAAATGTAACCCCAATTTTCTTATTTTTAAAGAATTAAAATGGATTTATTTACATCGAATTTTTATTTATTTATTTTGTTTGGGGGGAGAGAGAATTTTACAAATTTATCAGACAAATTGTCCAAATATTGCACTTTTAAAATTTTCAATTTAGTATTATTAATAAAATGTCTTAGAGAAAAGTGTTAAATAAAATTATAATTACTTTATTTGTCATCCTGTTCACATACACTTAATCGAGAAATATAAAAAAGTCCCTTTTTTACGAATAAAAATAATTTTTTCCTACTGTGTAGGAAAGTTTCTTTTTAACAGAACATTTTGTAAGAAACCAATGTTTATTTTCAACAGAGAATAATCCTTCTCAAAATGAAACAAAAAAGGAGTAAAAAAATCACCTCTATATTTCTTACAGTTGGAAGTCAAAAGAAAGTAAAAAAATCTTTGGAAAAGTTCCAGTTACACAGCATTCAAAGTCAAGCTGAGAAAAAAAATGCAATTCAAGTATGGATTCAAGGTTAGCAAATTAACAGAAAAAGCTCATTTTGTGTTTACTGAATATATATTTGAGCTAAGTTGAGGTAACTAGTGTTTCTAACTTTTTGTGCAATTGCCAAGTATATAATTGTATTGCTGAATAAAAAAGAGCAAATTGGAATGCTATTGTTAGAAACTCATGTTCTAAATGAGATTCCTTTTTTTTTTCTTCCTATGTGCTGAAGTGAGCCAATCCACTTGATTATGAGGTTAAATTATATTCGATGACAAGTACTCAACGTTCATTTTCTTTTCTTTTTTTTTCATCATATGGTTATGCAGTTTTTTTCTGTATTATATATAATTTTAAGTAATTCCGCAGGAGAAGGTAAATTTCTTACCCGCTATTTCAGAATATTTTCCCAAAATTTACATTGTACATAATTTACTAACTTTTTTGTAAGCCATTTGTTTCAAATGACAAATGAATACCAAAAGGGAAAATGCATGCAGCAGAATGATCATTAGTTTTCAAACGATTTGCATGTAATGTAGTATGAAAATACATAGTCAAACATTATGTCTTTTTTTAAAAAAAATTACTATGAAAACATTTTTGCATAGTCTAAAATTTTAAGAAGAAAGAACAATTTGTCAAACCTATGATTATTTTAATTTCATGTCCAAAGTAAGTAACTACAATACTGAACTATAGGTATAAGGTGTTTTTTACAATATACACAAGAACATGAAACTGATATAACTTTATAATATTTAAATTTTGAATCAACTACATCTTTTATTTTATATATTTCTTACCATAATATAAATATGTTTTTGGGCTTTATATAAGATAGGTGTTTTGTGAAGAAAGGATACATAAATTTTAGTAAACACTTTAAACTCAATACAAATATGCGTTATGTGAATGACTATATCTTACTGGAATATACACTCTCAAATAAATTTAATTAATGTCATGATACACTACAATGATAAATCTCCTACACATAAAATTTCATCGTTTTAAAATTTCAAAAGTCTTATAATTTGAATATAAGAATGAGAAAGTATTATTATTGCGCCTAAGCACTGAGATTTTCTTTTGAAATATTATTTTGTAACTTGCACTTGATGATCTTCAAATTGTTGTTTCATTGCCTGCAATATGATATGTTTTGAAAAGTAATTGCATTTACTTATTCACCTCATTTATTTGATATCTAGCCAAGCAAAAAAAAGTGTGACCAGCAATTACAATCTTTTCTTTGATGAAAATATTTTAAAAATATATAGACGGATGCAGTGTTTTCAAAGATTTCTATAAATGACTAACTTTTCATGATCTGTTTTCTATGATTCATATCATGACTCCGTTTACACTTTAAAATAGGTTAATTGTTAATAATATGTATGCATTTTGTGGTGAGGTATGGTTTACTCTTTCTTAAGTTAGTTCTATACCCCTTGTAAATACAGCAGATACCCCTATAGAGAAGTGTGGTAACTTATTACAATGAGTTTCTTAAATATTTTATAGTGATAATTGACATAAATCAGTCATCTGGCTAACAGTTTTGGCACCATTTAACTAAGGTGGCTTCTAATTTCAAAATGTCATCTCATTTTTGGTAAGCCCAGAGTTACTTATTGATTTAGAAGCTTGCTACATTGCTCAGTTAGGCATAAGCCTGTACTTCTTACCAAAATGAAGCCTATATTATATTCTATACGTCTTTTAAAAAAACTATTTATAGGTCGTTCAAGCAACAGTAGTTAATTTTTAGGAGTGGTAGAGCATTCGGAAATCACATAGTATTAATGGGTCGAAAGTGATATGTGCATGAACTCGTAGTAGTGAAAGCATAAAACTCAATAAATGACAGAACACCACGTAAGTAAAAATACATGTTATGCTTATCAGCAAAAGTAACCCTAATAAAAGTCAAATATATATTAGGTAATAATGTACGGATACATGCCATTCTTACTCTGTGAATCCACCCGATGCTGCAGCGGGAAATCCCAACATGGTGCTCCATAGCTTACGAGTTCATAAACACTATGTATCCTGCAACAAACTAAGCACAGTCTGCCCAGTATCCAGCGATTGTTTTGTTTGTCCATGATGTATCTCTAGTAAGAGCATCTCTCAGGTAATGGTTGTTGTATACTTCAAAAGAGGTTACGTCTGTACGCTGATCGCATAAATATTAAGCGGATCCACTATTGCACTCTGACGCCTCGTATACCAGATGCAAATTGGCTATCTCCGCGTTTGTGTCAACAGCGATACAAATTTCGAAGCATCCAGGTGAGAAATGAAGCTAACTTGTGCAAACATTCAGAGCTTGAAACTCCATTTATCGCATCTGGAACGCATTTCCGATCAATCGTTGCTAGATGATGCTAAGTAATATAGATGTACTTTAGAGGTGGAACTGGGCCTTTCCGAAATGTTGAACAACATGGAATTGGGATACACGACAAATATTAGAATTACAGATAGCTGATAGCTGCAATATAATGTCACCTATTTATTACTGTATTCAGTCAAACATTATTGTGGAAAAGATATGGAATTACTTATTGTCATTTTCTATTTATAAATCTCTGATGGCCACTGTAACTTGATATTATTGGTCACTACCTCGCAGGGGACGGTGTTAACCCTTTAAGCGGTTTGCCCGTACAGTGTACGTGCTACCCGAAATTGGCCTCTTCTGGTTTGCCCATACGGCGTACGGGCATCGATATTTTCTCCTTTCCTTTTCTGGTTTGCCCGCATTTTTCATTATTGAAAGAGACTATTTAGTATTATTATTTTTCAACAGATGGCGTGGCTTGTCCATGTAAATGAAATGCTTTTCATCCGGGTTTTCTATGTAGCGGGAACTTTTCTTTGAAATTTTTGTTCTACAGTATGCCGTGCTTGTGAATCTTATGGAAATTATGGATGGAATAGACGACGAAAATACTTTCTTGTTAGATGATGAACTACATTCTGATACAGATACAGATATTTCTTCTAATTATTTGGATTATTCATCAGATGACTAGTGCAGTGAGCTCAGCTCTGATGAAGATTTGATTTCTTCTTCTTTTTTCTCTTCCCCTCTTGGAATTATATTATTTTATAAAAAATGGAGGGAGAATCCACCAATCAAATTATTTATTTTAATTTTCCCTCTCACTTGGAGGAAAAATATATTCTTTTGATATTTTGAATATCATGGTATGGTACTTAATTATATGCAATAAAAAATTATGCCTTTTTTGGGAGCATTTCTGGTAAAATAATTGACCGCTTAAAGGGTTTTAAAGTCGGATCATGGGTTTGAGCCATGATATCTCTAAAGAATCACTCTGCAATGGGATTTAAGTACTTATATGTTGTGAGGCTCCAAGTACTCCGGAGTTTGCGTGGTGGAAGTTTGAAGAGGGAGGTACAAGCTCAGATGTCTTCCTCGTCATTAGGTCAGAGTTCAAAATTATGATGTCTGCCACCAATTGCCCTCCTGCAGCTTCTAATTTCGACACTGATTAAACATTCATTGAAATTTATAAGGTTTAATTTTGGGTATAAAATAAACTACATTCGAATATTGCTTTATTTAAGTAATGGGAATATTCAACCATTAATTTTAAGTTTAAATCATCTAGATTCAGCACCGAATTTTATTGAAAATGTATGGTTATTGGGATAAATTTGTGCTATATAAAATCTACAGAATATCTACTGATCCGTATCTACAGGATATGCGCTAGAGCTATACTAGTGTACAAATAACAAAGGGTTTAACTAAATAAAGCAATAAAAAATTTATTACAAATATATTAATAATAATTCTAATGTATTCAAAGTAAGAAAGCTCTGAAAATACAAGAAGTCAATCATGTTTGATCACTGCTACATTCATAAATAAGATATTTTTGGCCCTTATTAGTTTGTTTACATAAATTTAGTAATTCCTGAACTATTGCATATTTTTGGTAATAAAAAATAAAAATAATTAAGAAAAATATTGTTAAACTAAAATCCGCTAGAAACAATCTGATTATTTCTAAAATCAGTTTACCTCTGTGAAATTCATTCTATGTGAATTTGAATAATATATTGTATCTAATTACAAGTAAATTTAAAGCATTATTATTTTTACGCTGTAAAATCACTCATATCAGGAAATAAAAAAAAATCTTAACTGTAACGTAAATTTATTGTATTAATTAAATTAAGCTGAATAATACGTGTAAAATAACAAATATGAATGTGAAGTCATTCTCAAAATTATGTCCCTTCTTTATTTAAAAGAAGATAATGAACTTTAAAAACATTTATTAATCTTTGCTTATCATTATAAATACCATCATAATTTGTGGAATGGTTATTTGTAGATTCACAGTGGAAAGGAAATTTGTAGATTCCTTTTCTACAAGAAAAATTATTTTAGGAAGCAAAAAAATTGTGAGCAATTCTTAATTTACTTCATTTAGGAAATTTCTATTTTCAATTCAAAAATGTTTGGAAGTTGAGAAACATTCTTGGATGGTGATATTAAGTCTAGGAAATATGGAGGTTATGACAGAATTTCCCCCATTCTACTTTTATTATTATTATTATTATTATTTTGTAATTTTATAAATTATAAAAGTAATAAATCGCGTTGCACAATAATTTATTTCCATATTTTTCAAATACATCTTTCAAATAATTTATTTTTCTACAATACGTTGTATGTAATAAAGAATTTCATTGAGTTTGTTATTGTGCCATTTCAGAAACACAAATTACTATATTATAGGCAATTACCGTTTCAAAATTTTGTATTTTGTCAAACACTAATTTGGGAGATGAAAATAGATTTAATATAATAGGCGTCAAACTGAATGATAATTAAATGCAATTTATATTTTGATGATTGATTATTTA
This sequence comes from Nephila pilipes, assembly GCA_019974015.1. Taxonomy (NCBI): domain Eukaryota; kingdom Metazoa; phylum Arthropoda; class Arachnida; order Araneae; family Nephilidae; genus Nephila; species Nephila pilipes. The sequence goes on along the minus strand of BMAW01038060.1, from coordinate 344,114 downwards.
TAGTTCCACTAATGATGTTTCGATGAAGGAATATCGAAACCCTTCTAAAATGCAGGTTTTGTGTCAAAATACTGTGCACTGCATTTGAAAGATATGTAACAAAAGCATGTGTCAAACGAAAAGAAAAAGATTTAATAATGAATACTTCTAAAAGAAAAACTATTTAACTATTAATTAAAACACTCTTAAAACTTATTTAAATTGGAATGCTGAAGAAAATTGCTTGCTCCATTATTTTAGTATATCAAATTTAGGAATAATTACATGCATTCCTCTACCGTTACGAGTAACACCTTCTTTAATACATTAAAATGAAAAAAGAGATTTCAGTCATTAAACTTTCTTTAACTTGGATAACTTTGATATGTAACTGCATTTATTGTTTTTTTTTTTTTTTGTAAAATTTTGCCATGGGCTAATCACGAAACTATCATTTTAAGCCAATTTATAATTTATTTTAATATTATAGGGACCTTTAATATTAATAACATTGTGCATAATATGCAATAACAACAATACATTCTTAAAATATGACAAAAAGCGATCTTGCTTTTATGGGCATATTATTATCGTTTGAACTTGGTTTGAAAATATTTTAAGAAAATCGCAACAAATCTAGAGCCTTTCAAAGTATAATGGCCGAAAGTCATTTAAATACAACACACACAAATGTGTATATATATATATATATATATATATATATAATTTTTATCAATTTCATCGTGACCTGAATGTATAACTTCAATGATTTTCGACAATCATGCCTTGAAAGACTTTAGATTATTCGCAATTTTTATATCTTATATATTTACACTTACACACATACAGATAGATACATAAGGTAGAGTTAAAAGGAAAGTGAGAAAGGAAACTTTGATATTCCCAAAACTGTTTGTGTACTTCAAGAATAGTTCAGTAGTCAGTTTTTTAAATATTTTACATCATTAGATTCAGAGCTAAACCAAATAAATTAAAACTTTCAAGATGTGTACATTGAGATATATTTAGAAAAGAGTTTCGTATTTTCATTTTCATCACTATTTAAAAATAAATATCAGTAAAACTTTTTATTATAATGCGTTATTAATGAAATAGTATTCCTTTATCAGCATTATTATGTATTAAGTATAGTATAACTACTTATTAGTCACTTAAAATTATTCAGTCTACATTAAATTGATAAATTATGTCAGTTAAGCAATACACTAAAAGAACTTAACTAAAATAAATTTATATTAATTTTTGATAAGCTTCTTTTTATTGCATAGCTATTTTTTTAAATCGATAGAAATTATTATTAAGCCTCATACGAGCAATTTAGTAAAGAAACTTCAAGCTTTTTTTTCTACTTAAAGTTCAATTTAAAACTAAGAAAAGACTGCTACATCCATAATACCGAATCCATAAAAGTGTACTATACACTTATGCATGCCAATATTTATTTAATTCCTTTAAATCAATCAAGTAAAAAATTACTAAGAGGAATATTTACCCTACTGCTAATTAAATTAAAGTCATGTTTGCTTTATCTAATCAATCGTAGAAAAATTTTACTACAGATAAAGTCAATATATTTTATTTGAAACAAATTGACATTATCCGCGATTAAACATTTCACGTTTTACAAGATATAATGGAGAAGTAACTGTAAGGGTTCATTTAATGCTTTACAACATTTTGAAATGTAGAATAGTTTGGAAGAAAAACGATAAGACATTTTTAGTTTTTCTGATATATTAATAAAACATTTCTGATACATTTTAATTGTTCTGATGCATTTAAAAGCAATGTCTCCATGACCATAAAATTTGTATTTGTTGACTGATGTTTACAAGTCTTGTTGTAACTAAAAGCTGCATATAAATTGATATAATCCATTATTAACTTTTTATATAGTCAATATATTTTTCTACACATTTGATTCAACATCAAAACTAATCGATGAAATCAGCAGAAGCAGACCGGGGGTTGTGTTGTGACATAATTCCTACATTGTTTATTTCTACGGCCATTTGAAAGTCTAATTAAAGAGTCAATAAGTTTGAAACTCCAATTGAAATACACAGAAACTGGACAACACACTTTTTAACTACCAGAAAATAAGTAAGGTCGTTCTTTTTTGAATCATTCCTAACTCAATTAATCATTATTTAGAATCTAACAATAAAGTCTTAGCTTACCAAATTCACTAGTTCAGATTAAAACTTTTCAAGAAAACAGACTATTCGTATCTTAGTATTTTAATTTGGAGTCACTTCAATACAAAAGGTAAATTGCTATGCTTTGCTCCAATTTATTTATGCCTATCAGCATGTCGTTATTCTCTACTTCCCTTTTTCCTTTTCAAATCGGTATCAGTAATTTATCACTATCTATAATTCATTGCCTTGTGCATCTTATTTTCAACTAATTTAAGAATTCTTATTTCATTTAGAACGGAAGGAATTTGTAATTTTATGCAATTCAAATTACCAAAAAAGTTCCAGATGTCAGTGAAGAGGAAAACGGGAAATGCTGTACTTCACATTGGAGACACCAAGTTTTAATGGAAGTTATCACCTCGACATCAGAATGAAAGTAGTGTTCTTTAAAATAATCATTCACCTTGGGGAACAGTTAGATATCTCAAGGTCAAAATTCGTGTTGCAATGACGTCATATCCTGCAGTTCTCAACATATAGTCAGCAAATAGAAATGAAGAAAATGATGGTTTTACACAGAAGACACGAGTAGCTTTGAAGAACAGCCTGAGTTTAGAAAATCATGCAACAGAAAAAGGATATCAATGTGGAGACAATACTGTTCTGTCAAGTACCACATATGATAATGCCCAATTGTAGTCAGTTGTATAACCAATGGTTTAATAGGAAAGCGGAGTCGTTAGTTGGCAGCCACAATATTGTGGTGTATTACATCATTAATTTTTCTAATCAAGTCTTTCCTAGAAACCCTTATAGCTTTTCAATTCATTTACATTTCCCTCTCACTAAACGCTCTTTAGGAAACCATTACATTTGATTTACACAGACAATGTTTTAGTCACGTCATCCATCGCAAACTTGCGATCGCCAGATAATGGCTCCACTTTCCTAAGAAACCATAGCTATAGAATACTACAGTACGCAGACTACGGTGTCAATTCAAGATAGTCGATTTAAGATTCGAATACTGTTTCATCTAATTTATGTCAATTAAGATGATGATAGTGCAGGCTGCTCTTTCAGGGAAACTAACACTTCAAGTTCTCATTCGGTGTAAAAAGAATGTATGATGTATACGGGTTCTGATGTTTTTTTTGTCACTTTATCTAAGTTGGAGATCCTTCAAAACTGGCCAGACGTATTGCTCAAAAGGAATATTTAATTGAACAATTCCCAAGACCTTCCAAACTCTGAAACAATGATGCCTCTCAGCTATAAACTGATACTTATGTGTGTCAACATTTTAACTTCTCAACAAATCAATGACTCCTGCAAACAAAAAAATAAATGTGTTACAAATGGTACACGTGTTGCTCTAAGATAATGAAGAATTTTAAAAATAGTTTAATATATAAAAATGTTTTAGCAAACAGCCTTTATTGCTTTTTAGCCTGCTCATATGTTACGCATCTTACCGTATGCAGTTAAGAACATTAACAGATTTTAAATCTTATAAAAAAATTAATTTAAACAAAGCAACAAATTTCTTTTGGTTTTAAGAAGCTAATATAGGTCTCAGATGCAACATTCGTAGTATTCCTTAAGATAATTGAAATTTCAAAATAAAAATAGTTAATTTTTCCTTTATTTCAATTTTTAAAATTTAATCCCATACATTTATTTTTAATATGCCCTGTATTCTCTGTTATTATAATTATTTACATTTAAAAGAAAATAGATAGCATATGTAACAAATCCGGAAAAAAATACTTGTTATGATTAAGAAAGTTTTAACATTTCATTCTAAGTACCTTAGGATTGATAGGTTGGTTTTATTAACTTCGTACGAGAAGAAACAAGATTGCTATTGGCGACGGACCTTCTAATTTTGAACCTCGGTCAAGTGACGAAAACTACTTCTGAATAGGCACGCCCTTTCCCTAGTATCTAAGGAAAAATCATCATACGATCTTAAATGAAAATAAGTAAATGTTAAGTGGAATAATATGATCATATAAAACTGAACGCTAAAGAAATTAAGTAATCACAATACTAAATTGACATTCAAATTAATCATAGGTACAATTTTACACTAAATCAATGTGTAATTAATCTTCTATGACTGTATGTTTAAGTAGAATGTGATAGGGACTCAGGTTCGTTCTCTGTATTAGAATACATTTTGAAACAGTAATGCCTTCCAAAATACAAGTTATTCTAATACAATTTACTTACACCAAAGAAAGTTTTAGCATTACAAATTATATTTCAATATTACCTTCACTCATTCCTATATAATGAATGTTACACACAATTATATAGTTTGTCATAGATACTGTTACATACAATTTACTCATAGAAAATAATATAGCATGCAATTATATTATATTATAATGATGTTACATGTATTTATATCAGAGATAATGTTATAAAATTTATTGAGATGTAGTAGATAAAATTAGATACAGTTGTATCATAAAAATATTACATGCATTTATATCAAGCGTATGAAACTGAACCAAATTGCATTGAAACTTTGTGATCACATATAATACGCACTTTATAAAGTTCGAAAGCTTATAAAATAGTTCGTAAAAAGCTTTGTGTAAAAGTAGAAAGAAAAATATAAAAGTAATATTTTTTTGAACTCAGAAAAAGTTTTTAATAAAATTAGCATTATTAATTATCCTTATTAAATTCATCCTTTACAAATCTCGTATAGGCTTAAATTTATATGTTTTTGAATGCAATATAGAATATGTATGCAAAAGCATTAACTTCAAATTTTCATAAAAGCTATTTTTAGCAAAAATAAATTTAAAATTATAATAACTTATGGGACAATTGTTCCATTTTTCTTTCTTTTTTGAGCATTTTCGACAAATGCATATTACTGTGCTAACATATAACAACTGTTTTTGAAGAATTAACTTGGGTGATTTACTAAAATAAACTTTGAAGGTTTCTCATGACAAATGAAAATTCTTACATTTAATAAAAAGGTTGTTTTCTAAAATAAAACTTTCAGTAAATGGTGAAAAAAATTAACTCTTTGAAATCTTCCGTATAAAGAATAAATTTTAAGCTCCTTTATTTCGATTTTATATTGTAGGAAAACTAAATCTGTCAAACAATAGGTAATTTTAATAACTGAGAAGCATATAAAATTTCTCGAGAAACTCATTAAAACTATTTACCTTTCCCTGGAATATATTGCATGCCTTGTTTTTTTTATAAATCTGACAAGATTTCTGTTTCCAAATGGAATGAAAAATAATTTCGTTATTTTACAAGGCTGTAAATATAGAGTTTGGAAGTAAAACACAGCTCTGCTTAAAACTATACTTTTTTTTGTTTCTTATAAGAAATTCGTTTTCTTTAACATGGAAGATAATTCCTTTTTTTTCCTCTTCTGTCTGAAGTAAATCGAATATTTTCTCACGTATACAACTAACTGAAAGAAGAAATGGAAAATCCAATTTTCAGCCTAGAAAAAAAAAGTTAAAAAAGCAAATAAAAAAATGACTATCGGAAAATGTTCTACATCATTTCTTAGTTGTCAACTGTTTCGAGGGTATTTCAAAACTTTTATTTATGCACTAACCATTTCAAAATATTATGTAGTTTTCTAAAGTAAGGAAAAAGAGCGAAAAAAAAGTTCATTCCAGACGGAGGGATGTTAAGTTCCGAATTTAAGTGAGTGAAATCCTATTTGATTCTTCTCGTTTTTTACTGATGCGTCGGTGTCTTAAGATATTTTCTAGAACCTTAGTTACAAATCACTTGGAGCACATAAAAAGAGAAAAAAATGTAATATTTGATTTTTTTTTTAATTTTACGTGTGACATTTTCTTTACATTATAAGACATTTTAAATTTGTGGTTATTTGGTTTGAATTCAACGCATATGACTTTCAAGTCTTTCAATGCTTTGAAGTGAATGGTTAATTTCATATTTGATTTGTAAGTTGTGATATGTCGGCATCTAAATATGTTTTCTAGAACTTCTGTTACAAATCACTTAGGACATAAAAAAAGAGAAAATATATAATATTTTTTTTTAATTTTTACTTGAAAGGTGACATTTCTTCACAATTTAAGGAAATTTAAATTTGTAGTTATGAAATTTAAATTCAAAGTATGTGTCTATCATATTTTTCAATATTACGAATTGAATGTTTAATTTCATATTTGTTTCACACATTTTCTTCACTAATGCGACTATGCTTAAAGATATTCTTAAAGACTGTTAGAACATGTATTTTGGAGAAGGTAAAAAAAAAATATTTTATTATTTTTTCCCTTGATGGTGAATTTTTTTTTTTTTTATATTTGAAGAAAATTTAAACTTACTGTCATTTGATTTTAATTCAATGCATATTACCTAATTGTTTTACAAATTGATAAAGTGAATAGTGTTTTTCAAAGTGATAAAGTGAATAGTGTTTTACAAAGTGATAAAGTGAATTTTCATATTTGATTCATTTCCTTTTTTCATTGATATATTGATGTGTCTAAAGACATTTTCTTATGTGTTACCTAAGTGTTACAAATCACATATGTGTACAAGTCACATATTTTATATGTGTTACAAAATATATGTTTATATATTTTATAAATCACATATTTACATATGTGTTACAAATGACGTGTAGTGCATGAAAATTTAAGAAATAAAAAAAGTTAGGTTTTTAACATGAGCTAGCATGTTATTGTTTTCAGAAAATTGCGTCTGAACAAAAATGCGTGGGCATAAAATACAGGATATTTAGTGTTATATTCAAATGACTGATGATATATTACTATAAGATTTTATTAATATTTACTTTAAGTTTGCTTAAGGTTTATTTACACTGCTAAGGTATATTTAATTTAGTTTTTTATCATGTGCTTTTATTTTAAAATTCAGAAACAATATTACTGCCTACTTTAATAATTTATCGTTTCCTCTTATTTTGTTATTTAATTAAATAATTGATTTTTTCTTGGCATAATTGTCTGATTTTAATTGTTTTTGTAGTTAAAATAATCAAAGTGTTTTTTTTTCATCCTTTGAATGGTTTGCTTAAGAAAATAAAAATGCATTAGAAATTTTGTTAAGTTATTTTCTTTTCTTGATTGTAATTTTTTTGTAGAATTCGACCTCGGATTTACTTTCTCCGTCCAACGAGTTCGCTACCAAAATTAAAGGTTTTTTATAACCCGAAAAAATATTTTTTTTTAAAAAAATTAGCACATAAAAAGTCAATTTGAAAAGTTAATATCAATTTTTATGTTTATGTTTTTTTTTTCCTTTCCTGCACAAAAGGTAATATTTAAATGATATTTTAAGAAAATTTAAATTTGTAATTATTCAAATGAAACTCAACGCAAATGATTTTATAATTTTTCTTTACAATGAAGTAAATGGTCGATAACGTAAGAATTTTCATTCTTTTCTTAAAATTAATTTTGCGCTTCAAAAAGGTTCAATTCTAAATTACCAAGTATATCATCGTTAGAAAGTTTAACAATATACACATCAGATGTAATATCATTTGCCTAAAACATTTAGAAGACAAAAATATAGAAACGAAAAAATTATATTTAAATATATATATATGTGTGTGTGTGTGTGTGTTTATATATATATATACTCAAACATTCGTAGCCCTAAACCATACTTGTGGAATGAATGATCAAAATATGTCATTGATTCAGAATACCTATAAACTGTTAGACTTGTTTTCGTGAAAAACACTAGGCAAATTAAATATAACCAACGGCTATATTTACCACATGCGGTTGTAGAGTTAAATGTTATTATAAGTATTGTCAATGGGTATAAGTGAGAATTGATCATGAGACAAACACGAGTTAGTGTACAGTAATCGTAGTTCAAATATATTGTGATATTTGCTGAGGTAATGTCATTTATTATTCGAAATTACTCTATAGGAATGTTCTCTTTGAGAATTGCATCAAAGATTAAACTGCGTCATTATCGTAATTTATTGTTTATTGACGTCGCACTGCGTAGCAACACGAGAGCTGTTAGCAACGGAAATCATAATTTTCAGCATAGATCAAGAGAGAAGGACAATACCTGAACCGGCATATCACTCGCATAACTCTAAATGTTAAGAAATTACTACATATATATTTAATAATTAAAAAGCAAATGGCTTGACATCTAATAACTCGGATTATAAAATAATCATTCATATAAAGCATATTAAATTAGATTGATTAGTTAATCTAGTGCTGTACTCTTTATTTATGTTTTTTCGGCACTTCGTTAAAGAGAGTAAAATTTTTTTCAATCTTTACAAAAAATGCAGAGGTTTGCATTTTCGAGTAGGAATTTCTTAGAAAGTGCTTTTAAAATTACATTCGATGTCATTCATACGGAAATATATAACTTTTGTAATAAATTTTATTAATTATGTCATTTATTCTGCATAGAACTTTAATGACGAAAATTTGTCCACTTATTCTAAGAAAATATTTGTAACGTAAAATAAAAGTTTGCATCAGAATTATTCATCGTTGAAAAGTTTCTGCAAGTTTCTTTAGGCTCAATCTAGTCCATTTTATGCTTATCGTCTAGCTTGACAAATGCAATACTTATAAGTAATATAGCCTTTATATGCCTTGGGGAGAGAATAGTTCAGTGTACAAATTTGGTTCAAATTTTACTCTTTGTTTGAATTTAAAACACAGATGATTTTAATCGAAGAAAGTCTATTGAAGTTGAGAAGAATGATGGCTTACCAAATGATTAAAAATTACCTCTTTAATAATATACTTTTTCGAATCATAAGTAATTTTAAATCTACTGAAATAAAACCTCAACACTTGTTTTGTTAAGATAATGAAAAATATTTCTATTATAATAGTTTTTAATTCAATACTTTTCTCAATACTAACTCTAACATTATTTCATAACAATCAATCGTTCCTTTTTCAAAAAATTCAAGAAATTTATTTTATATTATTTCCCATTGAAGAAATCTGCATTATTTTATCGAGCCCATTCAGAAGGAATTTCTGGATTTTATAAAATATATCATTCATTATATATATATTACATAATCTTAAAAGTTTTTGACAGAACAAACACTTGATGTGCACAAATACTGAACAGCGAATACGAGGTAATGTTTCTCCCAATTCCAAATATGCTCTTTCCGGTGGAATATTTCTTTCTTTTATCAATACGTAAGTGGATAAGATTTTCATTCCTACACCCGCATTTTTTCTATTGTCATTCAGAATTCGTTTTTTATTCCTTCAATGGTTGGACATTTTCTATCTTCACTTATTCCCAACGGGACAGATAGACTCAGCTTCCATCCAGGTACCATTTTGAAAATTCGGAAAAAAGGGGGGGATGATAAAGAAATAAGATACAGTACAAAGTTGTATGATAGGATAAAATAGGTGGATTAAGATTTTATTTCTCAGCCATTCTTTCTTTAGACCTGTTTTTAAGGGTTGTAATATATTTTCTGGTTTACTCGGTGACTTTTATTCGCCCTTGAACATTTTCAATTCATTCAAGTTCTTTTTTAGAATGAAAAGAGTCTTTATTAAATCTCCAGATCTTTCCCAAGGGGCATTGGAAAAGAAATCTTGTTTATGTAAACAAGAGGACTAAACATCAAGTTTTCGATGTTATTTTTTTAAGTAACACATTGGTGTTATTTTTAAATTGAAAACAGAATATCCTTTTTTTTGAAAATGTAATGTAAATTTTTTTTTTTGTAAATTCCATTGGAAAACTATATTTAGCTTATATGCTCTAAAGCTATATTTTTCTAGGTTATTGTACGAAAAAAAGTAAAAATATTGAAAGAATAGAATAAAATTTGATCAAACACTATCAGTATTTCTGAAAATTAAATAATGCAGAATGCTTCCCCCAAGATAAAACCTGCTGTCTTATTTTTTCAAAACTCCATTATTAGAATAGAAAGTTAAGTAAAAGAAGTTTTTATTTCTGAAAAAAGAATCAACAGAGAGAAAAGATTTATGCTGAAAAATACCTAGAAAATTGATTTTAACTTCTAGGAAATTTCTACATATCTTATATGTTAAATAATGGTTTTTGCTTCAATAATTCATAAAAGCAACACTATACAGTGTATATGACTAAGCAATACATAAATAAAACTGGATCTCAACAAGATAGAAAAATAATGTTTTTGACATTTATTATATTAATTAATGAAGTGGTAGCGTTGTTGTTGGATGGACTTAAGTTGATGTTGTAATATGTGTTCTTCTTCGATTCTTCCCTTTTATTTCAGTGCTTTCTAGCTAATGTTGAGTGTTTTAATTGATCATAGCATTAGTGGATCATTTTACGTGGTACTAACATTATAGACAGGAGCCGGAAATAATTAATAGATTATCAATATTAAAGCTTAAGATGTGATCAGATAACGATGAGCGTTTTAAAGATACTACGACACAGATTAATAATAATTGTAATGAATTAGTTGCTGTATCTCTTGTCATCAGAATAACAGTTCTATGCAGAATGGTCTACTGATATTAGAAACATTTAAATAATTTATCCTCAGGAATGGATAGCCATGCATTAACAGTAGAACGCACAGCAATTCAGATGTGAAATCTAATATAAATATGGAAAACTCCTTATATTTGACTCAAATATTCCACTGAAAAATATTATTGAGTCTGAAAACAAATAAAAGTGGTTTTTAATTTTTGGTTAATATATTCTACAATTTAAGATCTATACAGGTAAAACATCAATTTTATCTCTCGAATCTAGTTTAATTCTTCATCTTCTATGTAACGTTTTTCGTGTGTAGCTGACTAGTTTGCCATTATCTTCCAATAACATTTTTAGTTATAAGATTTTTAAAACAATTTTAACCTACTTACAAAACTATTTTCATTATAAAATTCTAAACAAATTTGTAAGATTTAAGTATTTAAAGAGAAATATCATTTAAATTAATTAATAGCTAGTTCTCATTGAAATAAAAACCAACAGAATTTAAAGAAGAAATAACTGTTATCGTAAATTAATACACTGAAATTGAGTACATCTCTTAAAGTAGCACTGAAAATGTTCAATTTCTTCTCATTCATTTTAGATATAACCATGACAGTATAAAGAATCACCAAAGCAAAATTATCATCATCAACGTTCGATTTTGACTTTGTCCAATGAAATCTCTTCTAATAAATACCTTAATCGCTTGGGCGATTGACGGTATTTATCACCATCTATACATAGCAAAATGGATTCATTTCCGCGACGCATCTTCATTCTCTTTCTTCATTTCCGCATTTATCTTTCTAATCATTGTTTTCTTTCCCTCATAAAAGACAGCTGATCAGTTATGAATTCTCTGAAAGAAGGCTAATAGAGTATTAAATATGTATTCAAATGCTTATAAGGTTGAGGTGATAAAAATACTTCTCAATGCTTTTATAATAGACTCAAATGTGTTTTCATTTCTTTAATATTTATGATACTTTTTGGACTTAATGTGATTTTAAAAGAAAGTCTAATTTTCCAACAATATATTAATTCAGAGCTGTTTTATAATTCATTTTCCATAGTCTGATGCTGATTTTATTCTTCTCACAAAGACACGTGGGTTGATGGGACCGGACTTCGTAATTCTATATAATGATCTTATTGGAAGAGAGCATAAGCTGATTGTCACAAATTCCATGTATTCACATCGTCTTTACGAGAGGATGCACTGATTTAATGAGATTATTCTCACTTTTCATGTTTGAGAGGGTTTAGGAAAATTAACATTTCGTCCAAGTTAGTAATATTTATATTTTCGCTACTTAACATATACTTAAATATCATTTGTTATAAAAGTTTGAGAATATCAAAATAGTAATTAATTAAACAATTAAAGCTTAATATAAATATTATATTGCAATCATTTTATTTATTAATTTTATATGTTTTACTATTTTGAGTTGTTTACTATTTTTCATATTTATTCTTCTTCAATGATAGGAACCAAAACTGTATTCTATTTAACATTGAGGTGTTTTGCCATTATATGAAAAGAAATTTCTTCTAAGAAAGAAATATTTTGCTTTCTTAAAACATCTTCACACGGTTAGAAAACCCTTGATTGAATTCAAGAGTATCATCCATTTCAATGAATTAAAAATATTATCGTTCCTTTAGATTTAAGCATAGTAATGTCTATATTTTAAAATTCACTAAGTCATTCTGAATCATCAGACATTGAATATAGATAGAAATATTTCATATTAAAAATGTATTTAGTACAATTACGCTATGTGAAATATTGCATACCTCACACGAATCATTGAGAACCTCAAAATTTTCAAAACCTAATTTATAACGAAAAATCTCGCTATCTCAAATATCATTTTACTTCATCAAACGATTTCAAACTCTGGTTCATGCCAAAAATCTAAAATGATAACAATATCAGATTCATTATGACGTATATTGTTTGCAATTTCAAAGTATCAAAACAAATTCCTGTGAAGAAGACACTTTTCGTATTCCGTAATTCAATAAATATCTTACTTCTTCTCCCTCCTTGTAATAACAAATCTTACAATCACGTATATCACACTTATGAATTGTCATCTCTCACCTTATATTTTTGCTGTTCTTTCTCTCGTTCTTTTGCTATTAATTCTCAACCGACTTTCCTTATAACTACTTGTATATTTATATATTTACATCCTATTTACAAAGAGACAGCACGGAATATATTTGTGTTTCTCTTAATACTATTTCAAAGGTAACAAAGCGGAAGACCATTTCCTTAATAACTCGCTCTTGAAGAGCAAGTTTGAAAAATTATTATAATCGTAAATACGAGCTCTCTATTTACCGCAAAATATTTGGGCTCTTTGAGTTTCATTTTTGCTGCCTGCCTCCATTTTGAAATTTGATTTTCACCTTCAAGAACCACGTTATCTGGAAGAGTGAAAGGGCATTTATTTTTAGTATTAAACTTTTATTAATACTCGCTTTCACTGAGTTATTTAGAAAAAACATTGGTTGTCGTTTATAAAATCGACACAATTATTCATTGTTTAAAAAACTTCTTTTATTGCAGAATTGTTTACTTAAAATACGATATGAATGCAGTAATATTATTATTTAAAGGAATATTTAACTTTAGATTTTACAAAGAAAAATCAATTACTCAAGTGACAATTATAAATTATTATCAACATTTTAATAAAATTTGCGGCACATTAGTTAAGAATCGCGCTTAGAACAGTTTAATTTATATTGAATGTTATTTATTGTTATCTAGCTCTTATTACAAAAATCTAAAGATTAAAAGCATAAAAGATTAAATGTTCCATATTTTAGAGATTGTGTAGTTCATGATTTGGTGAAATGTTTTGGTTAAATTGAGAGCAATTGTCCATCATCTATTTTAATGTGCACAAAAGCTAATCAATTTTTTCAAAATTCACGAAACAAAGTATTTGTTCGAATTACATTTTGAAATAATATATGTAGCAGAAACTGCTATTCTTAAATAGCATTAAATTGTGACTAAATATATTTATTTTATATTAACAATATGCAGATATCTTAAGAGAAATGTCAATATGGAACTATACCTTTTCAACAAATTTGTAACTTATAGTTTGAATTTTATATATATATTAACTTCAAGTCTCTAAATTCTCTAAATTTTTAAATTTCTAGTTGAAAGAAAACATTGCGTTTTGCTGTTTATAATATATGTTAAAGTTCTAACAGAAATGGTGGTAAAGGTTATATATAATGACGTAATTTTAAATGATATCTATGCTATTTTTAAGCTGTACAAAATGAAAGTTCTAACCCCACTCCTGTTTTACTCGCATACCTTTAGAAATTTTGTTAAAAACAAACTGTGTTATATAATATGATATTTGAAAGAGCATTTGCAAAAATCAATGTATGACTTACTAATTTTTGCCAATATGTTCATTTACATTAACTTTTTATACTACGGTACTTTTCATGATTTGGGAACTCATTTATTAATTTTATTTTATAATAAAATGGAAATAGATCCTTAAATTAATCTGTTTCAAAAGCTTTGTTTAAGTAGATTCTTTTAAAGTCAATTAATTATACGGTGTAATTATTACTTAGAACGTATTAATCTCATTAAATGAAAAGAAACTTAATAAAAGAATCATTACCTTAATGTAGCTCTGAAATATTTATTAAAAGTTTGTAATGATTTGAGAAAAAGTTTTTAAAGTTTAATTAATCAAATTGAAATTATAGATGAACATGTCATTCTCTTAAAAATAATTAGATCTTAAAGAAACATGATATATTGCAGCTCTTTGAAACGTAATCATTGATATTAAATAATGAAATTACGTACTCTCTAATTTTAAATTTAAAATAATAATATTTTACATATCCATAAAATTTTCTTCATCTTCTTCCTTTACATTCTAGAGAAATAAAATTATTAACATAGCAACAATTATTTTCTACATATTTGATGCAACTTTATGAAGATTAATAATTTCCCTCTATATTAAGTCTTAAATGGGAAAAAGAGGTTTGGCTAAACTTTGGTGGAAAAGGCATCAATATTAAACCATATATAAGCTGATCTAAAGATGTTTCCTTAAAGAAACATAGCTTGTGTTAACTAAACCTTAGTTTATTGAAACAAACATTGCCCTCATTTTAGCGAAGCATTTATCATTCCTATCGTACCACATAGAACTCAGCGCAATCATTATACCTCCTTCTGCTGAAAGGTAATGGCCAGATCATCCTTTCAGTACAATATCGATCTCCTTTATCTAAGGTTTCCTTCCAAAGCTCTAGACCACGCATTTACTCAGAGCAGCGATAGTCAATCGAAATCCAAAACGATGTACTCGCTCTGGCAGTCATCAATAGATTAATAGCGACGTCCAATTCAATTCCCTTAGTTTAGGTCGCAAAATACCGTTCGGAGAAAGCATTCTTCCCGAATCATCTCTCATAGGTACTGCCACGCGAATCAGAGACTATTATCAAAGGTACCAATAGTGTAGCTCAGCTCAGCACATTGGGCTAGTGTGGATACGACCACAATGCGATATACTTGGGCGCTCCAATGATGGCATTCAAAACCAGAGGTCGGAAGGGATGTTAGGATATCTTTATCCGTGCTGTGCGGGCGCATAGATCACGTCAATCGTTTTCATTGTGTTGAAACTGGAAGAGTATTTGGGGTCTGTAGTTCTCTTCTTATCAAATGTGAGTGAATGTGAAAGAGGAATTATTGTGTAGGATCGAGGGAAGGACGGTGTATGCAAGAATTAATGATGCTTTTGAGATGTTAAGATATTAAAAATGTATATTTTAGCTCTTTTTCTTTTAAATCTATTAAATAGCCATGTAATCGTAGTAATTAGGCAATAGATGTTCATTAACGTCATTTTGTCATTTTAGCTCATACAATGATTGATTTCTTGATGATATTTAATCATCATGATGAATTTTAATTATAATTATCATTTCAATATTAAATTTTGACGAATCTGACTTCAGGAATTTTTATTACACACTGAATATATTTTGGAACAAAATGTTTTTAGTTTTCGGTTTTTTTCTCTTATCTCAGTCAGGACATCATAGAAACTAATAGACTTTTAAAAATAAAAATAAATGCCTTTCAATCTGAGTCCTAAATAATCCGTCACCAATCATGTCACTGTCAGTTGAGTGTAGCACTATGCATATATATGCATATACCTTATATATCCCATTATAATATAATATATTACTATCACTATATATATCTATGTCTATATACTCATAGAAATATATAGTATATAAATATATATGATATATGATATATAATATGTATGATATATGTATATGATATATGATATATGATATTAGAAAAATTTGTGTAGTTGAAATTGGTCAAAGATGGTTAATGATGTGATAATAAAATTCTTCTTCCAAAATTTCGTAGGGTAACCTAAAATATTTTGTTCTTAATTAGTTACGTTATTCTGTTTGTGGCTTGAGAAATATAATTAGACTCCGGTTTTGTAATATTAGAAGGTGCTTAGATC
The DNA here is from genome assembly GCA_019974015.1 of Nephila pilipes. Classification (NCBI taxonomy): domain Eukaryota; kingdom Metazoa; phylum Arthropoda; class Arachnida; order Araneae; family Nephilidae; genus Nephila; species Nephila pilipes. The sequence continues at coordinate 327,898 of BMAW01038060.1, read as the reverse complement.
ATGAAATTTGTTTAGGTTATTTGTTATACAAATAAATCATTTATGATTTAGTATGATTCCTTTTAAACTTTGGTCAGAGATTCTAAAGGGATGACTCCCATTCATGGGGTAAAAGAGCAGGTGGGAGTTTTGGCTGTGGTCAGTCCAGAAATGTTGATGGTTGTTGACAATACGTAGCACA
>BMAW01038060.1:245357-319242 GCA_019974015.1 Nephila pilipes | reverse complement strand
GGCTTTAGAAATTTATATTGAAACTAATTGTTAATAGAAAAAGCTAAGTAAATAGATGGATTATACTTTTTTAAAAAGTTTGAAATATTATAAATGCATTACATCTTATACAAAAATTTAAATAAGCTACAATAACTTATAATAAAAGTATTTTATCTGATAACATAATAGAGGTGATAAAAATTAAATAACATAAAATTTATTCTTGAAAAATTGTGTCTCTGCTTTGAATTCTAGGAATAACTTTAAATGTCTTGAGATTTATTATTGACTTCTTATTCAATAGTATTTATCTTTTTACGTGCCGAAAAATACTTATTACATAGTCACAAAAACTCCAAATACTAAAGTGTTACGATTTAATTTAGTGATTATCAATTTTCTGTTATAAAATTTATATTTTTTGAAAAAATTGGGCTTTTATTAAAATGGTACAAATATTAAAATCAGTACTGTTTATAAAAAAAAGTTACCTCTTATTAACGTTGGATACTCATAAAATGAATGTTAATTACTTATAAATATCATAGCAAATCTACTATGACATCATGAAAAAGGGTAGTGAAACACTCACTTTTAATTGCGGTGCTGTTAAGGGAACAAATTATCTTAAAATACCAAAATATTGAAACATGCTTTTTATCTTAAATTATAGTATACATTTGCTACATATATGGATATAATTAGATAACTGTACTTTTTTTATCAATTTATTTAAACTTATCAGAGTACCAAATTCTTATAAAAAACTAAAGTTTTGAAGTTCTGAAGGTCTAATAAAATGATAAACTACCATTTCTGAGCTTTTCATTTTTCGTTGTTAAATTAAAAGCTTTGATTATTTTTGTTATCAATATAAAGTTTTGAAGGTTTTTTCTTGTTATTTTATATTTGATAATATTTTTGATAACTCTGTACATTTGGAAGAAGAATTTAGATAAATAGTTATTTTTTTAAAAGAAAAAGAAATGCAAAATTAAATTTAACTTATTTTAAAAAAAATTTTAGAGAAAGTTAGGGAAAAAAAGAGAAAACTATAAGCAATAATGTTGTAACCTAGTCTATGAATACAGTTGTGAGAAATACTACTAAAAATTCTTAAAATAATTAAAATTTATAGAATTAGTAGAAGCTAAGAAACATCAAAGTATTTTGAAAAAAAAATTAAAATTATAAATAATAATTTATTTAAAAAAGAAGTATTTCCTTAAATGTATTTTGTATGAGTTCAAATAGGATGATAGTGGTAGTATTTTAATTACATATATTTGTGGTGTGGAAAGTGAGATATAATCTCATTTATTATCCTTACAACTTGACTGGGATTCAAAATAAAGAGTTCAGCCGTCAGTAACCATAGAAAAGCTTTTATTGCTTTATATTTCTACATGAAATTAATTAAATATTTTAACATTATTTTGTTTTGTCTGTTCGTGTTATGGTTATGTCATTTTCAGTCAGACAGTCGAAACATATATTTTTCCTAGATCATTTTATATGTCAAAATGAATAATCTTTGAAATTATTTTTTGTCTTTATTCAAAATACGTGCGTTTACGTGCGTGCAAAATACGTGCATATTTTTAACATGTGCTAGCATTGTTGTTTTGAGAATACGACGTCAAAAGAAATGCATGAGCATAAAGTAAAAGATGCATAGTGCTATATTCAAAAAATTGATTGGTTTGATAACTAGAAAGCACTAGAAGAAACACGAGGGCTATTGGGGATGGACATTGAAAGTTTGAACCTCTATCAAAGGACAAAGACCACATCTTAGTTATCATTGCTCTCTCCAAACTTCCACAATATGCCTTTTGGAGTATTTGGAGTCTCCACAGATTCAATGTGCTTCAGTCCTGGCTACATGGTGGGTTTGTAGTCGTATCAAGGCTTAAACCCTCAACTAAAAAAAACCATGGTTTGCGAGTCCATGACCTTGACCACTAGGCTCTTAGGTTCAAAAATATTTATATTTTAATACATTATAATTATAATAATTATATTTAGTTTGCTTAATGTAGTTAGCTTAAGGTATATTTACAATGCTAAGACGTATTTAATTTTGTATTTTATCACCTGCTTTTATTTTAATATCCGGAAACAGTATTGTTGTCTACGTAAATATTTTTTTTCACTTATATAAATGTAATAATTGATTTCTATAGCGGAATCATCTGTGGTTTTTTTTTTTTTTTTTTTGGGCTAAGAAAACGCATTTTTCCCCCCTCTTTAGAATGGTTTGCTTATGAAAATAAAAATACATTAAGGATTTAAAGAAAGTATTTTCATTTCTAGATAGTAATTGGTTCTTTAGAATATGAAACATTCTTTAGACTTTTCACCAAATAATGTTCATTTTATATAATTCTACTTTTTTGAGAAAATAACAGAAAGAAGTATTAAATTAGAAAAGCCAATTTCAAATTAATTTTTTTTGCCGGTGCTTTGCAAGACATATACATATGTATTTCAGATGTTATAAATTACACAATTGTTTCGTAAATAATAAATTAAAACTTTTTAAAACAAATTTTACAATCACAACTTCGATAAATTTATTTTTAATATTAAAGTTTAGTAATTGACGTACTACTAGAACATAACATATTTAAGTCAAACTCATGAATCCTTAAAAATGATTTTAAGAAGACTAACAGGTTTGTTTCTTATTCAAGCTACATGCGCTCTCCTCTGATTTCCTACGAAGAAAGATTCATTTTTTAAGCATTCAGTAAAAACTTATCCACATTTGTAAAACTTGAGAGAGGGAGAGAGGACAGAAAATATATAACTCCCACACAGACACAACTAAAATCAATATTGGTGGTGCACATATGTTTATCAGTTTCAAATAATGTTACCTGAAAGCTGGAAAGGATAAAATACGTTAACATTCAGTGAAGCATGAAGAATCTACTCTATCCTGTGTGTGCAAAGACCATGGTTGAAATTTGCTACTAAAGTATCGAAGTACATTGCATTCACTATAATTTCTCGAGATCTTACGAAACTCTTTTAAAGTACATAAGTCGTATGTAAAACTTATTGATGAAATGCGTATGAATCTTTTGAATAGAGCTACTTAAACTTTTATTTCGTTTTCTAAGAAACTTTTAAGTATAGAGAATTTATGAATGAGTTAAAACTAGTATTTTCATTAGACCTTACTTACTCTCTAAATTATAAGGTATGAAGAGGTAACTAATTAGTAATGATAAAAGAACTTAAAATCAATGTGCTTACAGAAAAATATCCGCATTATTCTTTTCGGCACAACATATGAATAAATTTGTTCCAATATTTTCAGACATATTTCCGAGATTTTATAAGTATTTCTAAAAATAATTTAGATATTTTATACATATGTTTATGACACTTGATCATAGAAATGGAAACTTAGTGAATTTTAAAAAACTATTATCAATGCAGAGTATATATATGATTAATTAAAAGCTAATGACTATGATGATTTTTTAAGAAAATTCTCAATTTTCGTATCATGTAAATAAATGCTGTATCATTGTAACTTGTTCTCTAATGTATTTTCATTTCAATTATCCTTAAAAACTTTTCAATGACGTTATTTGACTAGAAAATCTCACAATTTATGAGTAACCCAAGACTAATATGAACTAGCATTTTCATAAATAATTTGGGTTATAGTAAATGAGTAAGAAGAAAAATATCAGAAAGTTCAGATACCGAAGTTGAGGCAGCGAAAAGATTTGTACTTCACTTTCGTAACCATACATAAGTTCTGGATTATTCTGAAAACATAATAAAAAAAGTTTAATTTTCTTAATCGAATCATTCGGGCTTGAACGTTTACCTCAATTTCTCAAATACTTAATTATAAGCAAGGGCGAGGCATAACAATTACGAAATCCTTCAGCCATATTTAGACCCGAAGTTGGTAATGATATTTTTACTATTTCAGTTTCTTAAAATCACAGGACATATAAAATTGTTCCTGGATTCTGTAAGAGGTAATGGGAAATATTATAATATTCCGAAGAACTTCAGTGTTCATAAATGAGGAATTATGTGATAGGAAGAACAGTTTGTGCTCGACATTTAGAGACAGGATTTATAACGATCATTGGATTGTGGGATTGAAATTTGATCCAGTATATTGGTTCCTGACTCAGATCCACCTTTGAATTTTTAAGGTCAGTAGAATTTTCAATTAATCTTTAGTTTAAGATGAGGGAAATTTTCAGCTCAACTTTCATAATATTAATAATGATATTTGATTTTTCTTAGATAAGAATACAAATCACTTACAAATTTGATTTCTGATTTTTAATTGACTGAATTTAAATTTAAATGAAGGAAATTGAACACGTTAAATGGAACAAATATACAGTGGTAAAACTAAGATGTCACAACATGTTGCATTGACTTAGGAAAAAGAAATCCTCAGCATAATACATGTATTTCCTTCTCAAATATTTTATGCACATGTGTGTGCTTAATTAAATATAAAAAAAACCTTTCGAAATATTCTTAGCGAAAGAAATGAGGAAACAAAGACTTAATCTCCACTTAATTCTTTTCTAATTATGCTAATATTTACTTTAAAGGAGAATTTCTTCTTATGCCTTTTAAAATCTAACATTCTAAAAACTAATTTCTTATATTTGATGTTAACTTGTGTAAATGTATACCTGTGTTCAGTAAAAAAGAATCTGCCTTAGTACATTTTTAAAAAAAATTCTAAGAGGGAAGCAACTCTCCACTATCCATTATTACAGGAAATGTTTCTTATTGTTTTGAACATTTATTTCTTTTCCAATTGAATTTAAAAAATTGCTTAAACTATTTTAACTATTAATTGTCCTATGGTACCTTTTAAAATATATGAATTCTTGAACATACATGTTTTATATCTTTCAAAAAAATATTTTTTCTGTCAATTTTGTTTTCTGTGACTAATTTAACATTATAATTTCAAGGCATATGTAATGTACGAAAGATCTCAAAAATAAATTACTTAACTTTTCATAAAAGTCAAAGCAAACAATAAGTATTATAAGGAATTTAAACACATTAAAGAACACATGAAGTTCAAAGAATGAATTTAAAAGCAAAAATGGTAATGAAAGATACTGATTTAAAAAGGAAAGTCGGCAGGAAAGGTAATAAAACAGATTAATATCTAAAATGAGAAAAAGAAAATAATATACGATGCAAATTTTCATTAAAATATATAGTTAGATATACTTGGAAAAGTACAAATTTTGAATATCTATAAATACACTGTCGGGGATGGTTGCTAAAATAACCAAAACTAATTGATGTACATTATCCAGGCTAATCAACTAAAATAAATATGATATTAGATCAACTAAAGAAATATGATAGAATCAACTGAAATAAATATGATATTAAATCAACTAAAGAAATATGATAGAATCAACTAAAATAAATATATTATTTTAAAACAATTTTCATTAGATATAAGACTTATATTATATTAGATATAAAATTATATAATATTAAAATAGATTTTGCTATATATAAAGCTTATGCATTTTACTCACTAAATTATTCATTATAATTTAACGCCAACCCATCTTAGCATTCAAAAAAGTCTACATGATTTCTTATTTTTACATACGTATTCAGAATCATTGAAATATATCCAATCAACTGATCATTAATCTTTGCTTATAGTTATATGTGAAATGAATTTATTATTTCAACATCATTATAAATAATATTACTTCGTAAGAATTCTTTTGTCATCTCTTAGCCTGCGTTAACTCTACATTCAAAGTAGTTTTTTTTTTCAATTCTAAACAAAACTAACTATCAGAGGGAAGCTTTAATGTACAGTTATATATTTCTACAAAAATGATATGATCGGGGAAACTTTAATTAGAACGATCATATACAAATCATTTGAGACAGAAAAGGTTATCGAAAATCATTAAAGATTTAACATACTCCCTCAATAAATAAATCATGTATTTTCTATATTAGAACTTTAGATGATTTTAATAGTTGTGAAATTTTTGAAAAAATAACCATCAGCAGTAGTAATTCAAGATCTAGAATAAAAAGGACAATTTGTACAGAGACACAAAAAAGATATCCAGTAATATCTTTACAAAGAAAGTACACAAAAAGATCACATAAGTAATATGAAAATAAACTGGTATAGCCTTCAGAAATATTTAAAGTCTAAAGAAAAACATGTTACCCAATTTGAAATCGAATCCGAATTAATTAAAACTAATTGAAAAATAGTTATGCATAATAATAGATAATACAAAATATTTAGTAATTAAAAATAGTTACTTTGAAATTAGGATAATAATTGGCACTATTATAGATGAAAATGAAATAAACTGAAAGAAAAAAATATGATTGTTTTAATACTATTACATTAAATCAATTATATACTTTCTAAGAGTATAATTAAACTATAAACGATACGCTGTTTTGCTTTTTAGATATTTTACTTGAACATATATAAATGATTACAGAAACATCACAACTTAAATTTTTTTATTGCATTAAAATTGCAAGAAACTACTGCAATATTATTATCAGAATCGTTGCATAAAATAAAAAAAAATGAGATTTTCAAATTTGATTCTACTTAAAGCTCTTGTGTAGAATAAAAAGGATTGTGGACTATAAATCAATTAAAAGGTCGATTATAACTCAACAATAGTATAAGGAAGCTTTAACAAAACATCAACATTCCATGTATAGATCTTACCCTTACACTAGGCATACAAACTTCAAGATCCGTCGCCTACGTTTATATAAGTGAATCTAATAGAAATACTTCCATGAATTAAGAACTAAATAAAAACCATCTTCAATATTTTAAAAAATAAATCCAAAATACCTCCGAAAAGTCCTTTTGGAAGAAAATGCAACTACTTTCGACTAAATAATTTTCAAAAGAATTTACATTTAATTTAAAATGATTTAAATTTGAACTAATGAAAAAAACAACTGTACTCTATAAAAAACCAAAATGTATGAAAAAATATTATTTTAATAATACGTTGTATCTGAAAATAAAGATCATTGTTATTTAAATTTTCTTAAATTCAGTGCCAAATAATTTCATTGATTTAAAATTTTTATATTGCTTTTTCTCAGGTTTTTTTTTTAATTATTTTTTTATTCTCAAGCCGCTCATGTTCCAGTATTTAAATTTTTAAGGCTCTTTTTGTAATCAAATTAAAATTTTGAACCTTTTCTGGATGTTTTGTAAACATTGCTTGAGAATTAAGTGCTTGGAACAAATATTTCGATAAATAATATTTAAAAATCCATATTAACTTATTTTTACAGTTTTTCGTAAATCAAATGCGGGAGAGGATTATATAACTGGAAGCAAAACAAGTAAACTCAAACCCATCAACAGGATAATGAGAAATACTTATAAAAAATTAAGTTAACGTTGTTTAAAAATATTGATATTTGTAAATGTAATGCAAGGTTTAATATACTGAAATATTTTCAAAAATTAGAAATTTCTAAATTTTTGTTTCGAAACACTTATTTATTAAGAAGTGTTTTTTTGAAAAATGTATTTTTTATACGTAAAATATGATAAACATACACTTCTTAAAATAAATTTCTGATAAAAAATTATCAAAGGTTACCAATTACCATAAGTATTTGTAAATTTAACTTATCATTAAAAAAAGAAAAACATTGATAATTATTTTACCCTCTTAGTATCACTAGACCGGTAAAAGCACCAAAGATAAGTTTAGGTATACGTTAGGGGGGTTCAATAATGAATTACCAACTGATTGGATAACAAATCAGTAGCAAGGACACAAGGACTTAAAAAAGAGGACTTAAAAAACTCTTATTTGAAATGAGAATGTCAACATTTAAAAATTTATCAGACTGAAAAATACTCTCAAAAACAGGTTGTGAAAATGTGTAGAGAAATATATATATATATATATATATATATATATATATATATATATATATATATATATATATATAAAGATGAATTACGCAACAAATAATACCGTTTAGATCTGGTAATGCTACAATAAATGTTCATTTTCTTATTTTAGTTAAATGAAATAGCAAAATCATAAGTCTAAGGTAAGTCTGAGTTTGGGAGGGGGCTTCCTCAAAATTGTGATTACACTACTACGAGATGTATAAAATAAAGTATCTGCACAGACTGCACATTACACTGACTTAAAAAGTTTTTAATCTCTTGAAAACTGTGGATTTAACTCCCCCTATTCAATTATATATGTCTCAAATTCAATTAAAATAAAGTTATGATTTTTAATATGTAGTTAAAGAACACCATTCACCCTTTTTTTATTTAAATTGCATGCAAATACATAACAGAGAAATCTTAAATTATTCAAGAAATGGAAACATGAATTTATCGCCATTTCTACACAACCCCCCAAGAGTTTCTCTATTTTCTTTCAAAGCGTCCTGCGCCCTTAATGTATGCTCTAACCTATGTCAAACTAAGCAAACCTTTTCCCAAAAGCCAAAGACCAATAAAACTGTTCCTCCTTCTCTTGACCCAACCAAACAGTCAACAGTGGGGAAGAGGCCTCAGCATGTCTCCGCAGTTTCCATTTAAATTCGCAATAAAACACCCTTCCGATCAAAGACTTCATATTCATGAACGAAGGTAAGGGGAGGGACAAGCTTTGGTGAAAGAGGGAAAAGAGGCTGAATAAAATTTTAAATCGTTCCCTTCCATCTACTACAAACACACACAATGTATATAGACCATGGGAATAGAGGGAAAAATGGGTTTAAAATAGATTTGGGGTGAGTTTTTAGTTATTTTTGCTTCTTTATCACGTTTGGGGGTTGATCTATTTTACATTGGGTCTGAGTTTTATTCTTTATTTGAAATATCAAATAAAAAAAATTGGGAAACATAAAATTTCTGTATCCCCCATCCTTATGCAGAATGACTATATTGAATCTATCAATACGGTTGAAGATGTCGGATACGTGTGTTTTCCTTCTTTTCATTGAAATTCCAATGCAGTTCCTGGATTGGAAAAGTGGGACTTGATCAATCCACTTAGTTTATTTCGGATGTAGCGAGTGCATTGATCTAATAAAATTAAATCTTGCCGAAATGGTCGATGGGGTTTGAAACAAAAACTGAGTGAAGATTGTTACGCTGAACAGATATATCTGTAACAAAAGAATCTCGATCTCTTTTTTTTTTTTACTTTCGCACTACTCCGTTGTTTGTTCATCTTGTTCCCGATTTTGATTAAATTATATCAATACATATGTCTGCATTTTTAGAAATAAATATATTACATATTTATTATGTTTGTTTTTGTTCTAGATATAAATTTGCTTTTGAAGTTATGATTTTAATAAATTATATGTAGTCTACTATATTGATAAATATTAAAAAAATTAGTAAAATGAAATTGAAATAATAATAAACGTCGTATTGAAATGTATATCGTCATGAAATCCTTATTTATGTGAGTTTATCTTTACAAATAATAAAGGCTTTTTGTGTTCATTAAATTTGTTTCCAAGTTGAGGAGCAGTTGAACAAGATATACAAGTATATATTTAAAAATTTTACGAATGACAATTTAGTAACGATGCAATGCTAAACGCTAAATAATAATCAGAATTTATCGAAAAAGTTTACAAAATCAATATATTTATTTTTTACTGTAGGTTAGACTCTGTGAATTCTTAAATGGTAATAAGTGGTTAACCATTTCAGTAATAAAATAATCAGGGATTTTCGTATATTGTCGATTATATCCCACTCTTCTTGTAGCAAAAACTTAATTTCATTCCATATTTTCATTAATAACAGAACGTCGTTTATAAATTAGTTAATATAGTATATCGTAATGTAAGGCTCATTTATAATTGAGAAATAAATATATATACATGTGGATAAAACTTATTCAATATATTAACTAATTCTTGCGACATAATGTTGTAAATTAGAGTTATTAATGTTTATTTGTTGGTTGGAAAGTCGCAGATTGAAATAAATCAAAGTTTCAAGAGATTCGGTTTGCTGAATACTATAAAGTCGGACATTGTAAATTCAAAACAAATTTGGTAAACATGCGTAACTCTGAAAGGTGAAAGCATAGAGAAGTCTTAAGAATCATAAATGAAAAATAAGTTTCACTCTAATCAATTATTTAGTGATAATCTAAGCTTTACTATACCCCAAGATAATAAATATAAATTTACGTTACTACGCGTAACTCAAATGTATGCCTTCCTGAAACCAAAGAAATTAACATTAATAGCTGTACTCCACAATATTATATACATATGACTTAGTTAATACGCAAAATAAATTTTATCTAGATAATTCCATTTTATTCAAAGTAAACATTTAAATTTTATGATATATTCTCGTATTATTGGAGTAAATAATGTTATACAAATCACAATGACAATTTAAAATTTTACAGATTGGGGAATGATAAGTAGCGTATTACTTCAAAAACTCTAAAAATTATTTTACAATTTCGAAATCTCTTTTGTGTATAAAAAATAGGGTTTTATTCAGAACCAAATATGCAAACAATCTCAACATCTAAAATTTATTATTTATTGGTTTGTAAGTAAGTTCTCAGATTTTCAAAACTGCTTAAATAATTTTCTAACTATGTAAAGAAAATTAGTAAATAAATATGTAAGTATATTTTGAACTATTTTTAACATCATTTTACGTCCATGTTTGAAAGATTGATGAACACGAGACTTTATCGTAATATTACGGCACATTATGATTAATGTACAATAAAGGATGAGGCTTAATACGTGTTTCAGACACATATGTATTTAATAAGAATTTTACAAATTTAAAACACACACATTCTAAAGTATACATTTTTCAATGGTTGCTATTTTGTTCTTACATAAAACAGCTATAAGAATAATATACAATACCAATCTCAAGTATATATACAATATTGCTTATTTCTAAGAGTCACAAAAAAAAAACCTGATTTGCCCATTTCCCCAGAGTCACTAAAAAAACTCATTTAGCCATCGACAAATGCACTTCTTCCATGAGAAACACTCCTTCTGCATCAAATTCTCCATCGTTGCTGAAACACCTCACGTACCGTTTAAACAAACCGGATAAAGTTAGACAAAAGCAAAACCAGAACCTTCTATTCTTGCCTTATCTTCTGTGCTAAGACACTCTAGCAGATTGTCTCCTAAACTCATCCAACCCTTTTGCTCCTTACTTTCATGCACTCTTTCTTACAAATTAATCCCATCGTAACCGTCGGGAGGGTCGGAGGGGTGTTTAAGACGACTTAATTCGAACCGGGACCTCCTCCCTCCAACCCTTCTGTTGGAGCCAAATTACTTTGTAATTGAATTAAAGGCTTGATTTAACCCTTTAAGCTAAACGGTCGTAGTCTTGTTTATGTGTTTCAAGAACATTGTTTGTTGGACCGCGTGCTCTAAAATATGCAGGAAACGATGTAATTGTTGGAGGGACGGGGGAGTCATGCGAATGAAAAGTTAATCGGGTTTCGATTTTATTTTCTTGTTTTTTGAGTTTGTTTCGTGTAGGAAGAACTTTAGGAGTTGGCTATATTGGAGAGATGGCTTCCAGTAAAAGTAGATACATTTTATTTGAGACAAAGTATAGAATTTAGCTAGTATTTTTGCTTCTTAAACCTCTTTATGAAAATTAATTAAGCAAACTAGACCGTTTAAAAGGATGATTTTAATTTTAAAAAACGCATTTCGCCTTTTTACTTCCAGAGTTACATATATTGAATTTTAACGCTATATACAGTGTTGGTTCTACTTTTCTATGCTTAAGACATTTAATAATATTCCTATCTTTAAAAGACGCTTTTAATATGGTGTACAATGCAACTATTTTAAGAAGTTGTAGCTTACTATTTCACTCATAGTCAATTTATATATATATATATATATATATATATATATGGGAGTCATCTAGAAGTTTGTGTTTCATACAAGTTTGAACTATAAGGCGACCTATAAGGTGCTTCATATAAGTTTGTATTGTCCTTGTTAATGATTTTCACTTAGATTATTCCTTTAATTTTTCAAAAGATATATACTATAGATATATTTCTGTTTACAAAAGTTTTTTATCTTGTATCTTTATATTTTGGATAATTTCATTCTCAGTTATAATATTTCTCTCTCCCTCTCTGTATATATATATATATATATATATATATATATTATATAAATCTATGTTAAACATTCAATTTCTAACTTTCATAGACTGCGATAATGTAGTTATGCTTAAAGTTTTGAGCTATTGGTGGTATTTGTAAGTCTAGGTTTAATATGGTGTTATTAAGGAAATTGAAATATCAGTGACGTATATACTACTTTTATTTATTAGCTTTAATTAATTTTTATGTAATAATCCTCTTTATTTTTACGTTGTAGTGTACATTGAGGTATGAAATAAATTAGAGATTTTCTGAATTGTTTCTTTCGTATCCAATTCTTGGATTGCAGTTCACTTTGTTTTCTCAATTTTTTTAAATAAGACAAGTGAATTTATTTCATAAAATTATTTCATATTATAAGGATTTGATCATTAAAACATGTATAAGCAGTGCAGTACTATCATAATTTAGTGGCTGTATTACAAAGCATTTCATAGCTATTGTTCTTTATTAAAGAATATTTTGTTTCAGTTATCTCATGTCGTTTCTCTATATAGATTTTTATTATTATTAAATTTTTTACTTCATTTTTATTATTTTTAAATATAAAATTATTTTTAAGATTTTATGTTAAATAATTCTGATTTTTTATTATATTCAAAAAAAATTTCAGTTGTAATTTTTAAATTTACTTTAATTCTCTATACGTTTTATACTGTGTTAACGCTTATTCACATTTATTTTTTTTATATAAATATATATATATATATATATATATATATATATATATATATATATATATATTATATTGTCATCTAAGGTTAAATTGAATTAAAGTTTTAAAACTATTGAAAAATTTAAAAAAATCAATAAGTATTTTCAGTCTTATATGAATAAGATTTCCGAAAGCTTAGAGTTTTAAATTATAAAAGGATTAAAAACGCGTTAAGGCTTTATTAAAAAAAAATCATTCTCTCATGTCATTACTAATTACGTTTAAGAAAAGTTAAGGCATTTGTTATTAATAACCATTAAAAATGAAGAACCTAACCTATGTTAAACAAGCATATTAATTATCCTATATTTTCATTATCAAGCGAAAATTAAAGTGGAAATTTAAAATCATATTGCTAAATGTAAATATTTGTGAAAGAATGGCTCTTCAAACAAACTTAGTGGAAAACCTTAGGCCAGGAAATAATCATTAGCTCTGTGGTGGATAATTATCTATCCGGTCCGCAAGTTTGAATCATGATTCTAGAAAAAAATACGACTTGTATATTCTTTTCAATTCTTCTCTTCATAAAAAAATTGCTGTTCCTCAATCGAGTCAAAGGCTCCATTCCTGATGCCCCTAAAGACATGTCATTTACCAAGGCGGACTTCCGTTATATCTGTCGGGAATCAAATACCTCATGTTGGTAGGTGTGAATGTTGTGGGAGTGGTATGCTAGATTAGTGTCATCCTCTTCACTTGATTGTTGCTTAAAATTGCAAGTTCCATCCCCAACAGCAATAGCGTTGTTTCCGTGGGTGACTAATAAGAATTGCTCTAATTTATCAGCTGCGTCACTAATAGTACTATTGTTGCTGAGATAAACATGAATAAAAATTTATAAATTTAATTACCAACTAATGGAATTGAAAACGAATGACTCAATTTCAGTCACTGGTAATCATTTGAAGGTTCAACAAATAATCAAATGATATACTTAACTGGTTAATCTTCAGAAATAACAATTCAGTTCTTGTCCCTTCGTAATAAGGATTATTGTTTGGGATGCTGCTTGAACCTTTACATACACCCTATCACGGAACTTTTAGATTAAGTATATCAAGTTAAAAACATTTAAAACAAAGGTAAAAATTTCTAGTCACAATTTCTCTAATTTTGACATTTCTCATTTTAGTTGATATCAAAAAATTAGTTTTAAAAATTCCTATTTATAAACACTTTTTTTATTTTAATTAAATATATATACTTGAATATATTATATTTTATAACAATTAGTATGGTAAGAGAAGATTAGGAGAATACTTCAATTCTGCTTTTTATTCCCATTGCTTTTGAATTTTCTCGCTTGATAGGAAATCTCTACTGATAGCACGAACTTTCCTTGTTAGTATCGTATGATCTGTCAAATTCCTTTCAGTTTTATATTACCAGAGAGTTTTAAATTTCACTTTAAGTGGCAAAGAAATAAAAAAAAAGTAGTTTTGAAATGTCACAGGAAATTGGATTGGAAAATTCAGTGTGAGAATGTTTGTTTCGCAAACAGACTTTCGTATTTTGTTTCCAATGCTCAACAATTGTATACGGAGTGAAATAAACAATATTTCTTTTTATTTGAAACACTATGTACTTTTTAGATTATATTGTATTTTTGGATATTTAAAGGTATAAATGTCTTAGATATTTCTTTAGGTAATAAAAATATTTATACATATTTAAGATATTTCTTTAGATATTGAAGATATAAATTCCCTAGAATTGAAGAAAACTTAGAAGCCATCTACAAGGAAAAATTAGATTTATATATAATATCGTACCACATTTAAAAATTCCTCACTTATATTAAATTAAGATCATACAAATCCTTTTTTAACATTTTGATATCTGTATTCTTTTGCATCTGCTAATATATATGTAATTTTCATACATATATATATATATATATATATAAATTTAATTCGTGTGTGTGTAAATAAAATTGCTTTTTGCAAAAATAAATAATTACGAATGAGCAATCAATAATGAATAGGCTTATATTCATATTTGTAAGACACACACAAAAAAGGGTTATCAGTCATAAACACAACGTTCTATTCAATAAGTAAAATTATTATTCAACAAAATGTAATTTTATTTGATTCGTAAGAGTTATATATATATATATATATATATATACATTGTTACGAGCATAACATGGCGCTTTCTACAATGAGTCTCTTGCGAAGGAAGAGAAATATTTACAGAAATGTCATAAGTCACTAAGAGAAGTTTAACTATATATTCCGATCTTTCCGATCATTTTGGCAAGAAATGTAGCAACTTTGGCAAGAGATGGATAAATCCCGAATGTGCTAGAACCAGGGCAAAATATCACCTAGCTAGAAAGTCACAAACATTTCATGAGTTTTTCTTGTGACGTCACGTCTGGTCCGAAAAGGAATATATACTTCAAGAGTCTTGTCTGCAGGAAAGAGTCTGTCTTTGGAGTTTGGGTTTAGGAGATCGTTCGGGAAATCAACAGGAAGCTGTCGATATTTGAAGTGGAGTGTGCCAGATGAAGCAACGTTTATCTGACGGAAAATTGCTGGAGACTGCCCTGGAAGTGCAGAGGATAGATGCGGAAATCGTTCGCAGTGAGAAGTAGAGAGCTGGTGTGATGAAGAGTTGCTGTTATAACTGTGCCTGTCTTTAAAAGTGCTGTTTTGTTCCTGTATTTGTGTCTCTTCTCTGTATAAGTCCCATGTTTTGTATTTGTGATGATATTATTTAAGCTTTGTTATCTGAATGTCAGCCTGAAGAGTTGTGAATGAAGTGTCATTTATAGTTATCCTCCATGTTCAGACGGATTTTCACTCCTACACATCCAGGGAATTTTCGTAGCTGTATATATATATATATATATATATATATATATATATATATATATATATATATGTATGTATATATATATATTTGAAGTAAAACGCAAATACAGATATTTTTCTCTATTTCGTAGCCCGTTTCTTTACGCTCGATTTTCAAAAGTCCTGTTTACAAATTCTCATTAATAATATATCATTGGAATAAGCAAGGAACAAACAGTTTTTTAACTGTTAAGTAAAAAAAGGAAATTTTGAATCATTTTAACGTCACAGATAGAGTAATGAAAATAATTTAGATCAATTTTAATGTATTTATTTACGGATTTAATTATCTCTAAATCGATACTATTATTTTCATTTTGGTATTCATTAGCATATTATTTTCAAAGTAAAGACAGTCATCATTTCAGTTTGTTTAATAGCACATTTTTTAATTAACTATAGAGATAATGTATAATCATTTAATTTATATATATATTGTTTGATACTATAATATAATTGTTATTTTAAGTTTAAAAAATATAATGGTTCCATTAAATTAAAAATAAATATTCAGGTAATATAAGTATAGTTATGCGTGATATTAGAGCTTCAACAAGTTCATAATGCAAAATTGGGGGGAAACTCAATTTATTGACAAATAAAATATCAGATACTGAATACCGAGAAAAAGGGGTATTTAATACATAAAACTTCAAATGGGACTAGTAAATAGAATTAACATTTAACTAGAAAAATTAAGTTTTAAGAAAAATATTCATCTGTATCATTTTTATTGTATTATTAAATTTGATACATTTCTGTTAGAAGGCCCAAATATTGGATTTTTCATTTTGTGACAAAGCAACTAACTCACATTGTGAGCAAATTGCATAAATAAAACAACTCCTTTTCTCAAAACAAAAGAGTTCCTTTTATTTAAACTTGTATTTTTAATAAAGAAAAGAAATAAAGAATTGCTACATAAATTCAATAATTTATTTTAATATTTTTGATAAACAAGAACAAAAAATGGTTTCTCCTGTCATTATATAAGCAGAAAACATCAATGATGACGATTGAAGCAATATTTGGTGATTTACCAATTGCGCATGGCAAAAGAAAATGAGTTATGTTTAGAGGCTGTATTTAAAATTGGTGGTGAAAAAATATTTGTAATAATTGCATATTTTACTCAGTCAGTGAGCATAAATATCTTATAAATTTTTAACATGAACTTCGATTCCATTGAAAGAAGTCTTAAAAGTATTAATAAAACTGCATCGCTAGAATGTTGATTCTTTATATACAATGGACATTGAAATTTGTTAAAAATCACATAATCTTATCTCAAACAATTTTTATGATAAGTAGCGGCACCTTGGTGAACGACGATAATATATCCCATCATTATCGAAGTTAATTGAAACCTTTATAATCTAAACTGTGATTTCTCACAAATATACTAGATGTCATCATTTATTTTCTTCCTGCTCTTTTCTAAAAAAACAGTTCCACGTTGGTTACTCTACTGATATAAAGTTAATGTAAATCTAGATACATCTAGGGGCATTGAAACTTAATGGAAATATCAACGTGGCATCGTAATCTGAAGCCTGTATCACTATTTTGTTCTTACAGAAACTCGTTGTTAAAAAAATTATGCCTTTAATTAAAACCTTCATTAACCGAGATACCTCAGAATATTAGATTAATATGATTAAAACTTGCAAATGGGAATGAAAGTCATGCTGAGGGGTCAAGGTTTAGTGTTGTTTCCATCAATTTGTGCGTTCGAGTCCTGATGTCATTAAAAGCCCATCGTTTAGTGGGAAGGGGTGCTGTTTCACGTTAAATCTGCAAAGTCTTCAAATCCTGTCTTTGGCATATTGCAACATTTTTACAGGGTAATTCCCACTTATGTACAGTCCTCATCACTTAACTGAACTTAAAGATGTTACCCATTCATGTTGATTCTGTGACATGAAGAGGTAAAATGTTTCCTTTTTAAGGTAACGCAGGAGCTAAATTCTAACGCAGTGACATTAGTTGAATGTGAATACTTCCTTAATCTCAATAGCTCCTTTGAGTCGGTATTCCTTGTTTTTAAGCAATGCTTTTCTCATTACAATGAATTTTTTCTTACTGTGAATCAAATAAGGTCTTCCGTTTCGTGAAGTACCTTTGCCTGACTCTTGTACTTCGAAACACTTAATCAAGGGCATTATCATAGGCTAATATTCAGATCTGTTCTCCCTCTAAGATAGGCACATTTATTGGTATATTAGCTTTAGGATTCTTCTCGCTCGTCAATAAACTGCGAATTTTTATATAATTAAAATTTCCAATTTTTTCTTTCAGATAGTAAAAATAAATTAAATATTAATTTTTATAATATCTATGCATATCTTTAATATTAGAGTACCTTTTGGCCCAGTTTTTAACATTCCACCTATAGTTCAATGTTATAGTGATTTTTATGTTACAAATCGAATAAACTAATTATTAAAACATGAATAGTATATAGTTCCAAGAAATAATTAGATAGGCTAAATATTAATTTTTACTCCATTGGAGAGTCAGCGATTTCTAACAATGTCATTTATGACATAGTTAGGGTAAAACCTGAAAAGTGTTTTCGCAGAGAAAAGTTAGAAATAAACCTATTTTTCGTTACAAGACACCTGTTTTCAATTAAGGAATATAAATTGTTCTTACAGACAAAGCTGAAAACTATATTTTCTGCTTAGATGAAAGTTTCTCCATTGAATAAATAGCTCTACCAAGGAAATGGCTCATAAATACTTTTTATTGACTGAATTTCTTTTCTCTTCCATTACATCTAGGAACATATTTCTTGAATGAATGTTTTTATTTCTCCTGAGTTCGTTCTTTTTTGGCAAAGAATAAAAAAAATGAGAAGATTGACTTTTGTTTGGAGAAAAGTAATAATAAGACAAATATTTAAGCTGTAATTTGAGTTATTTTGTTCAGATAATGATCTTATAATATTTTTTATGAAGAAAATCCCAGCATATTGCTTATGATTAATCTAATACTGATTTCCAATATGTGAGAACCTGTCATAAAATAAAGTAGATTATGAATAATTAATTAAAAAGAAGTTAATTTAAAGAACTGATGATTGTTCTTTTTTTCATAAAAATGTATATTCTAAAATTATTTATAAGGGCACTAAATGAACTTGTAGAAACTAATTAGGAAAAGAAAATTTTATATTTATCTACAATTTTAAGCAACCCCCCCCTCTTTATATATTTTATACTATCTTATAAATTAATAGTATAGGTATGGATTAATTAAGGAACACCAGATAAATTATACTATTCATCTAAGTCTGAAATAAGTTTTAAATGGGATCAAATACTATACAAAAATATTTTTTTCTCTGAAAAAATAATATATTTTTGCTAGTTTTGTATTTTTCAGAGCTTAAAGTATGAAATAGGTTTTCATCACATGTCTAAGAATCCACAGTTTTTAGACCTACCTAAGTATGTCATCTTAGTAACAATTCTATAATGAAACATAATAAATGCAACAAAAGAATATAATCTTGAACTAAATCAAACAATAAATAGAAAAATGGCTTATAAAATATCGTAATATATTTTAAAGGCTGTATTTATTTTCAGTTCCACCCCTTAATGCTCGAAAAATAATTCACAAGAGATTCTATTTTATAAAAAATTAAACTTCTTATTGAATTATACACTAATTAATGAAGTTTTATTTGCAAGTAAAAACTTTAGATTACATATTTTTAAGATACCTTTGATGTTTTGGACGGAAAAAATGAGTATATTTTATGCTAGCTTTCAGTAATCCCAAATGATATTAAATGTAACGTTAACAATATTTTAGCACTGAGATAACTGCAACATATGCATCCATTTTGAGTGAAGAAAAACAATGTTATATACACGAATAATTACTTATGAGTAATTTATAATCAATAGATATATTTACATTTTTATGTCATATACATACCTTAAGAGATACTTATATAAAATTTACTGCGTTTAAAGCTTGAAATTTTGAAGAGCTGTTTAAGCATAGCTTTCTATACACAAAGTATAATTACTATTTTAAAATTTAAAATTAATAATTCTTAGAAAGTCTTAAATCTTATGCGTTAAGCTTTATTTAATTTTATACAAATATAAAATATTACCTGAATTAGTTATTGTTTATAGGTGAAGAAATTGCATTCGCTGTATTGAAAATAATCTTATTTAAAAATGAGAGAAATATCAGCACTATTATATTGTAAATTTTGAGGAAAGTATACCCGAATCCCAACCAAAAATTCAGTTTTGAATAAAAGTATAATGTAGATACTTTTTTCATTGGCAAGAAAAACTTATGCAATATTTAAAAACTCAATTTACTAGCGTTTTACTTATGAAATTTTCATTTAATAATACATTTATGGAATCATTAAATTACCAGCTAGTTTTTAACGGTAAGATCGAGAGCACCTAAATTTCTAGGCCATTTAAAAGCATCGATTTTAAGCAAACATATTTTAATCAATCAGAATATACCATCGATTATAAGTATCGACTATATCAGAAATACATTTTTTTCTTAAAAAAAAAATTGAAGCTATCTGGATTTAGAGCACAGAGTAAAATTATATTATGATCAGGAAAATTAGGAGGAAACGCTTAGGAAAAAAAACAGTACTATTATGATTATAACAGTAGAAAGCTGTTTAAAAAAGGTTTTAAGGAATACTTTAAAAGTTTTATTTACTCTGCTTGCCTACATAAAGATTATTTAAATAAGAAATAAATCGTGTATGTAAATTTAAGTTTTATATCTGAAAAACAAAGTTTTAACAGTAGCTCCTTCATTAAACTAAATTCCCACCAACAAAATAAAAATCAATCTCTTCAAGTTTAAGTGAACCCATCGTGTTTTAAATAAAGTCCTCTGAAAAATAGAACTTATTAAAGAGGAAGTGTTTTACCAATACGACGATAATAACTACTCTGACATCAATCCGAAATACATGCCGGGGAATACTGCAAGTAATAAATCATTATTCTCTGTTACCCCACGCTACTACTTTTAGTCTCTTCCGATAAGTAATAGTTATATAAACTCACCTATACAGTCTGTTATCATGAACGGACGATTTATCATCCATGGTAAGATACCTTTAAGCCCATCTAAAGCAAGATGCTTATTACTTTTTTTCTCCAAAGCTTCGATTAACAAAGGCAACCAAAAGTATAAAAAAAGAGAAATTACGGGCGAAGGAAATAATTTTTGCTACGTTACACCTGCTCAGCCCAATCAATATAATATATTTGTATAGTGTACGTTAAAAAGAGAAAAAAAAACCCTTTTCATACCTGCTACAGGAGGAAAAATAATAACAGTGTACAATATAAGGAAAACACACCGCAATATATGAAATACTTAGTTAGGAAAGGTATTCCCTGTTTACATCAGTAAATTTACCATTACGCCACCCAGATAGAGTATAGAAATAATATTGGATGGTTGGCCTACACAACCCACCGAAGTTTAGACTCTGAATATTTACTTCATAATAAAATATTGCTTTTTTCTTATATTTAGGAGACCTTTTTACATCGTAATTTTTACTGTTATGTTACAACGTTGCGTGGAAAAAGGCTTTTTCCACATTTTATGTGTTTTCTCCTTCACTGCGGGACACTGCTATTTACTGCATAGCTTGGAATTGTATTAATCCGATAAAAAGTAATATCCACAGATAATTTAACATATCATGCTTCTTTCGCTGTATAAGCTGCATCAGCCTTTTTGGGTACTTTGTGTGGCTTATGGAGTGCCACATGTTTAAATGGCAACTGGCATAAGTCATAGAAAACTGCAACGTAAATAAATTTCATTATTTATTAAAATAACTACTCTAGTGTCGCAGTGTTCATCTTCTGTTTTCATTCATAAGATATGTTTTATGCTGCCTTTGGACGTGAAATATGCTCCAATAAATTTCAATGAAAGCTTTCTAAAGTAATACAGTTAATGGAGGTGGACGTACACCACTTTGAATCAAACAATTCTGGTGAAATGTAAAAGCATTTGAAAGAATACATAAAAGCTCATCTCCAAGCATTGTATCAAGCCTTTATTATTCCCTTTATTTACGACATTCTTTATGAATCACTTTGTTATTAAAAGCATTACAAATTGAAGCCGTAATCGTTTTCGAGATGGAATTTTAAAAATGGTAACACAGATTAAACATGCATTTTAGAGATAAAAGAATAATAGCAAGTTTATAGCTTTCTTGATTGTCGATTTTTTAAAAATGTTGTTGTTTTATAATGCTTAGGGCTCCTTTAGGTGGGCTCTTATGTACATTATATGTTTCCTAACACTAGTTGCTTTTATTTTAAAATTTATTTTTACTGAATATAAATTTGACTACAGTCTAAGTTTCTTTATATAATTTATTAGAAAAATACTAAAATCAGATTAAATCTGGTACCAACAGTTGAATAATTTTCTTGAGCGTTTGTTACAATATATAAATATATTTGATCAAATAGTGTTTAAATCACATAGGGAATACAATTGCATTAAAAAAGATGTTTAATGAAAAGAGTTTTTCTGGCTTTATTCTTTCATTAAATAAATATTTTACAAGGTCTAGTCCAAAAAGAAAAGATATGTTTTCATTTCATCCTATTCCTTTTTCCTCATCAAAGCTCTTCACCAAACTATTAAGTTGCTGCATCCTTCTGTAAATATTGGTGTTAAATTAACAGTCACAAATAATCAATTGGAGCAATATATATAGACGATGGGGAAAAATACTTTCGTCCTTATTGATAGTACATTTCTCCTATATATTAGTTTTAGTTTCAAAGCTTAAAGTAAGAAAAAAATCATAAACACAAGCAATAAAAACTTATAAGATATATGGACGGAATATTTTTATTACTTCTGTTCTTTTCATGTGTATTAAAATTAATAGTACTTTTTTAAAGATTTATTTTTTTAAAAAAGGAGCATTAGCATTTTTATATATACTTCTGAAGCAATATCAGAACATTGCGCTTGCTAAGTTTTAATTATTTTAAAAATTTCTGCCTTGAGTTAAATTAAAAATGCCCTCATAAGCAATTTTCGTATATTTTAACTTTCATTTTTCTTGCCCAAATTCTCGCAAATGTAATAAACGAAATACTAATGTTGATAAAAGTCGTTTAGTTACGATCTGAATTTTTCTGATGTATAATGTTTTGTAATGTATATTTAGCATCGTTTTGCACATAAATGTACATCATATGTATGTGTAACGCTTACATAGAAATGTAGATTAATACAATGGTATAATGTTTTCAAATATTTTCCTGCTGGTATGCTGGAATAGAAAAAAGAGTAACCTGAAGCAGCTTTATTATATAATTTGAGAATTTATCCGATTTATATAACTTTATAGTTTGGAGAAGAAAACATGAAATTTAAAAGTATTTTGTTAAAAATAATAATGATATAAAAATTCAAAATTGAAAACAATAAAAAATAAACTTTATTTAATAGATCCCCTTTAAATAATTCTCTTATCTATTAATTATTCAGTTCAAAAAAATGTACATTTATTTGATCTTAAACTATATAAACTAGATCATGCATTATTTCAAAGTTATTGAAAGAAAATAAAAAACTTTTATCTGTGCAGTTGTAAGCATACAATATACTTTCTTTTACTTCTTTTTGGCATTGAAAAAATATGCTTGATTTAAATTGACTAAAGACATTAAATACCACTGTTTTAGCAATGTTTATTCCACATTTCTTGCTTGGATTATTATTTAAAAACCAGTATTTATATGTTTTTAAGAGCCTTTCGTATTCAACACTATACAATAACTTCAGGCCTACTACAGCCTTAGAATTTTATTTATTTAGTTATTCAAACACTTCAGTTCGAAGAACAGTAATTAGAACGCTTGAGCTAAAATATTATTTATCTTACATTTCTATTCCTTACAACACTACTTGTTTATTCAACATATGTGTCATTAGAAAAATTCACAGCATATTGAAGAGTTTCAACATGTTTCAGAAGAATTAATTTAAAATCCCGTTGACATTTTTCGAAAGTTTTCAAATGTCAAATCCCACTAATTGCATTCAACAGCGAAACTGTTAATCCCTGCAAGCTATTGAATTTGATATGAACTCTGCTGATATTAGCATAGTGATTGGTATTGTTAAGATAAACAGTTAGACATTAGTCTTACAGGGTTATAAATAAGTCTATAGCATTCGTAACTAAAAATGACAGATTTTGTAGAACATAATTAAAACTCATTTTTATCTTCACTCAACAGGTGTTAGATCTTGAGCAAGTGCCATTTTGTGCTTTCCTCTCAACAGCTTGTTGATCTCCACTTATAGCGAGTTAAGAACTATTTCAATTTTTATATCATCGAAGTCTGCTTCAATGAATAGCATTTTATTTTTAAATATTAAAGAAATAAGATGGGAGTCTTTTTTATAAATGCCATACGTTTTGACGACTAAACGAAATTCGAAATTATTATTACGCTTCCATGATTACGTAGATGATTTATTTATGAGAATTTGATAAATAGTCTATTCGAAAGTTAAAATCTAAGAATCTAGACATACGTATAATGCAGTAGAAAAAAATATCTCTACATTTGCGTTCCAGCCCCCTCCCATCCAAATATAGTGTTTTCTTAAAATTATTTTTAATTAATTTATTTATTTTAATTCTTTGATACTCACTTTACTCAAAATCTACATTTTTTCAGATTGCTGATATTTTCTTCATTACAGAATAAAGCTTTTTCCAATAGAATAAATGCAATTTTTATAGCATTCAAATATTTTAGTTATTGCACAAAAAAAATTTTAAGAAAATTAAGAAAACTTGAAACATAATTTTTTAAAGATTTTAATTAATTTCTAATTACAAAGTTACAATTCAGTTCAGTGCACAAAATGTTATGTTCATAAATACTCTGCATTTTTAAGATATGAATGCAGAATTGTAGAATGCAGAATATTAAAATAAATATATTTAAATGTAATTAACAACTCATAAACGTAAATACTGCTTTTGATTATTATTGTTCATACATAATTATTTATGTGCATACTTGTGATTTCCTTTCTTTAATCAAATTCCCAATGCACATATATTTTAGTGTAAAAATAAGACTACTATTGATTTTCATTTAAATGAATGATGATTACTTAAACTTCGCTTAAAATTATCTCCTTTTTCCTTGTCTGATACATCTTGTTAACAGTAATACCAACATTTGCATGTGAGTAATGGACTTGAAAACGAATTATTAAAGACCTCTCTAACTTTCCCAACATGGTCTTCTGATACACATGATTAGGCAAAAAATAGGTGAAAAAAACAGTTTTATATCAAGAAATTGGAAAGAAAGATGTCTTTTGAATAACGATTTAATATTTTGTGAATGTCATACATAATGAATTGTGGAACGTTGCTATTAATTGGTGTCATATTATTTGGTGTCATACATATTTATTTAATATTACCTTCAATATACACTCCTCCTACGTCCTTAAGTGATCCCTGAGAAGCTTCCATTGTTCGAATTAGTGTTGGAAGTGCTCTTTTGTCAAGCCTTTCAGAACGCATGCCGTTTCTCTTACACAGCCTCTATGGACTCAAATCTTGTTCCTTTTAATACATATTTTACTTTAGGAAACAGATGGAAGTCGCATGGCTAAAGATCCGAGGAATAAGGCGGATAGCCTAATAACGGAATGTTGTACTTGGCTAATAACCTCTTGACTGACAACGTAGAATAATCCTGTACATTGTGTTGGTGGAAAAATGTGCCGTATGGATTATTTGTAAATTTCTACAATCTCAGCAATTGTGCATGAATACTTACAGTCGGACAAATCGAACCAGATTACCGATTTTTTTTTCGATATTGTTATGAGTTTTTGATGTGGTAGGGTGAACCGGGCTTGAATCATCGGCAACATTGCCTCGTCCATCCAGAAAACGCTTCAACCGCTCAAAAACTCGTACACGTGACAAACATTCATTGTCATACACTTCTTTCAGTAAATTATATGTCTCAGTAGTGGTTTACAAATTTGAAGTAAAATTTCACAACAATTCGTTGCTCACTTAAAATTTTTTTTGTCAGAACGAAAACATAACTCTAATGCGAACGAAGGCTATGGGTATTCGGATTTGTTTACAGAAGTAAGAGGCACTGTATTCGAAAAAGAAAATACAACTGTAAGTCACTAGAGCTTAGCGCATGCGTACTTTATTTGAAGTTGGACCAATCTCTTTATTTAATAGCCAAACCTTGTATGCTAATGTTGTGAAATTCTAAATTGTTTTCAATTCACCGAATATGACTTATCAAAATAAACATTCAACTTTAGTGTCAAGCGTATTCGGATTCCGTAAGCATATACTTTTAGAAAACAATATTTTTAAATTTCACCTAACATCATGCTGTTGAATGAAGAATAAAAAAAACATTGATTATTGTTTCTGTAATAAATTATTTATTATATTTTTGGTCAAAGCTTCAACTCAAATTAAAATTGAGATATTTATTTTATCATAAACTTCTCATTCTTACTATTTTTTTTTAAATTTTACTTAGAATCTATGTTTTATAACCTTATGCATTTTAATGCATAAAAAGTAAAATAAAATAAAAATTTAAAGTCAATTCCTACATAAGTCAACAAAGAAAAATTTTAATTTAGATACTTTTTATTAAATAATTACAATTAATATAAATATGTACAGATATGACAGAATCACAATATTAAATGGCAAAAGAAATTTTTTTCCAGCGATCTACACGCTTCGTCACTGACGGTATTTATTCCTAAATTTATATCCTGCTAATTATTTCAGTATTTATATCCTGCTAAATATCTTATATAAGAGAAAAAAAATTATCCCTTATAAAACTAAAATTAATTATTTAAAAATAAAATTTAAGAAAATTATGCTTCGATGAGTTTCGATCCGAAGACATGAAGATTCTACTCTCATTTTCTACCAACTTTGCCATTGTAAGGCAAATGACATGAAGCATTGGCTTGTTTCTTAATTCACCCGGTAAATTAAATGGCTGGAATGTAGTTTAGCCCAACCACAATTGGCGACAGGAATAATTTGGCTGCATTTTACTAAATGTGGCTACCCTGGTCCTCTTCGCGGATTTAATGATCAACCAAAAAAAATTACCAAGTTTGGCAATTTTTGAAATCAAAGCGGTATTTTAACAGGTGAAATCAAATGCATTTTCACCAATTAATTTTATTTAAATGAATTATTATTTGAAAAAATTGTATTGACATCAAGTGTCATCCACTACAAGTTCAAAAAAAATGTATTTGAACTTGAGTGGATGAATATAAAAAGAATTTTATTACCGAATGAAAAATTTTGTATACTGTTGAAAAAACATTTTTTTCTACAGTATAGATAGAAAACAGTTATAAATATTTTCAATGCTTAGAATAATACAATTTAATACTTGCGTTAAACGAATAATCACCTAAACGTAAGCCTTTATTTCATGTAATCACGAGAAGTTGAGTTTCTTTCCTGTTTTAATAAAAGGGTAATAAACTTAGAACTTTAAATAAGTTATTAATTTAGTAAACTTTATTTCTTTAACATTCTAGAGATTATTAAACCTAGGAACGAGAGTTTCCCTAAACATCAGAATACAACCTTTTTTATTAATGAGCAGATATTGCTTTATTTGAAAATTTTCTGTGAAAGGATTACGTGAAAGGTATTTATAGAAATTATTTTGGTTTACTTATTTATTCATATTTGTTTACTTCACTTGTTTTTAATCTAAAGAAGAGGTATTACATACAATTGTGATAGTATATAAAAATGAAGGGGTAGGGTAGTTCTACAAACTTATGATTTTTTTAAGAAATTAAATGTAATTTAATGTAATTAGTTCTACAATATTCTTCTTATACTATTGTCTGGATGGAGATTTTGATATTATAAAATTAATATTATATTGTATATTAAATTAATTGAGTTTCTAGTATTTAAATCTTATAGTGAATGTAATATGTATTTATTTAATATGATACGATAACACATATTTATATGCAATATGACTATTTTACATAAGCGTTATTCATTTTTCATCTCTGTATTGGAAAGTAGCGCTGTGTATGAGTGTTGGTTTGAATGACTTATAAGTAAATAATTTTATTTTTTCTTTATAAAAAAACACTATTGATGACCCCTATCACATTTAATGTCTTATATTTATTATAAAAATATATTTTGCAAGTAAATGTTATTAAATTCGTCTTATACGTGAACTAAGAATAAATAGATGTTTTATAAGGATTAAAGACTATTACACAATGTAGTAAAATACATGATCATAGTTTTTAGGATATACTTTATGCTGACGCTTTACATACATTTCCAATAACACTACACCGGAATTTATTCATCCATCTAAAAATCTTAGTAAATTTTATGTTCTGTATTCGATAAAAAAAATCAAATATCTAAATATAAAATCATACTCCAAGTTTAAAATTGTTTTACAATAATCATCTCTATTTATTTAAATAGATTAATGTTTTTAACTTAACTAATAATGATTACGAACATTTGTATATTCAAAATTTTGAATTTAGTAATTACATACGTAGTCAATCCATTTTCTTATATACAAAATTTAATGTATCATACCGAGTATTTATTTCTTAATTATATTAAAACCCTATTTCATGCATACGATGTATTATTTCAGAACAATAATTCATTAAGCATTTTTACGATTAAAATATTTCTTTCTCTCTTAGTATTTATATAATTATTCAGTCATTTTCGACTATGATATTATTAATTATAGGTTGTAACACGTATTCGTCCAACTGGAAATTATGCCTCAACTCACAAAACTAAGTAGTTTATCTAATAAAAGACCAATGCATTATTTAATAAGTATTTATATTCAATACACAGCATATACAAATATATTTTCTTTTCTTTACAAGGAGAAAAAAACACAACTTAAAAATTTCACATTTAATTTAATTCAATTAATACACCCGGAAACATTTTGACTTTTCTTAGAGAGATATTATTTTCTCAAAACAGAAAGTAAATATAAAACTGATTTTATTTAATGTTTTGACATGTCGTGTCAATAATGTTGCATTTTCATTACAAATAAGATTGTAAAGGTAAGCTTTATCTTAATTTTCCCTATCCTCGGGGACTTTTCTGTTTGAATTATTTAAAACGAAACCTGATGCAATTAGATAAAATTGAAGTTTTGACGTTTAATGAATGAATGAGTTAAATTACATTTATAAGCTGCGAAGAATGGAGTTAAATAGTTGGTGATAGAACTTATGATAATAATATGAATCAAAGTGATGAAACGGAATCAGTCGTTCATAATCTAAAGAGTGATCAAAGGAATATTAGGAGGTAGAGGAAAAGGTTTCAATGTTCGAGTTCGCTATTCCAGTTAACCTACTCACTCAAATCCGAGTAAGTGGGGTAAATGATGAATTACATTAAAGGTAATACAGACATATTTAAGGAGTTTAATATAAAAGAAAACAACAGTAACTATTAAAATTCAAGAAAGTGAATAAAAACTATTAGATGCTTCCTCGTTGGACTATCTATGTTTTTAGAATATTTGGGATCGTATTTAAAATTAGCAATGACAAGTGAAGGTAAAATTCAATAGATACTACATATTTGTAATGATAATTTTTGAATTATTTTTTAAATAAACAGCTTACACTGAAATTTCTTAATGAGAGCTCAAGTTTCTTAAATAAAAAATGAAAGTGGCCATTTATTTCTCAAGTATACATATAAAAATTTTGGAACGCCAAGTTAAAGTACCATTAAGTAAAAAAAAAATTAATATAAGTCTAAAAGAATTTCCAACCAAGATAAATTCATCAAATATTTCGAATTCATATACTTCAAAGTATTTTTTTAACACGTTGATAATATCTCCTCCTGAGTCAACCTGAAATACACATCACTGAATACCATCTTTAATAAGCCATTATTTTCTTTTACTCAATGCCGTGATATCCACTCCTTCCTGATAAGTAATACTTATATTAACTCACATACGTATCCCTGTAATCATGAATGGACGATTTATCTTTCATGGTTAAGATACTTTTAAGCCCAACTAAAGATATGTATTTCATTTTTTCTGTGCTATAATTGATGGCTGCTAGAGAAAAAATGAGAAAAAAAAGTACGTGAGAAGGAAATAATTCTTGGGACATTACCCTTGCTATACCCAATCAATAATCTCATCCATTCTGATGCACATCAAAACGAATGAGTTTCACCGTTACTAGAGCAAAAATAAGGACCACTGAAGCAGGTAATAAAAAATAAAAACAGAATAAATACATCATGACAATATATGTTAGATTTAGTTAAGAATAGGATTCTATGTACTCTTATACTGCCCTGAAGTTACACTAAGCTACAGGAATAAAATAGGAATATAGTTAGGGTTTGTTAGCTCTACACACGCACAAACAGTTGATGGTTTTTACCAGGGATATTTGCTTATTGTTAAAATGCAGCCATTTCTTTTCTCTTGAGAAAGCCATTTATACCCTTATGTTTGTTCTTATATTACGTCCATGTAATTATCTTCATTTTTATATGTTTCTCCATCACTCCAAGAATTTTGTTGTTTATTGCGCATCCTGAACTTGTCTACATCCAAAAAATACAAATTCTTGTGTTACTCTGCTTAGAAAGTTTTTATGAAGTATTTTTAAAACCATATACAGGTAAAAGAGGCATATTGATCATGTAGATAAAAAATACAATTAAAAAAATTAGCTATCTCCGGTTCAGGGAGGGAGTGTTTGCACAGTTTAAACATGAACGAGAACAGTTTGCACGCTGCAAATGCAAGAAAATGCGTTTGCACTGTGCAAACGGTGCCCCTGATAGGTTAAAGTCTTCATATTTTATGAATATAATTTGATTAATCTTACAAGTTTTATTTTTTTTATTTAGTTACTATAATTTTTATAAGTTATGGTTCATTTCTAAGCATTGGCTCTCAAATCAAATAATTTCCAAGAAGAGCCCAAAAGTTCGATTGAAGGGAATTAGATCTAAAAACTTTTCAACTTAAAATGCTACTGTTTTGATGAAATGATAAAGCATTTGAAATATCACATTAATTATATTATAACAATTTATTATTAATTGTTTATCGCACTTACTGCGCAAGATATAATTTCTACAGCATTATTCTATTAAAAGCATTACAAATTGTATTCCGGAATCTTTTCGGAAATAACATTTTCGGTTGGTAATATAAAGCAAATATTATAATTTGAGTAAATATTATTACATATTATTGTAGTAAATACTGAGTTGAACACAAGGTAACGCTTAGATAATAATAATTTTTTCACTTACCTTTCATTTTATATTTTATATACCTATATTTGATGCTCAATTCAGTAAAAACAATTTGACATACAAAAAAATGTAATTTAAATTAATTACACAAGGATCATAAATTAATTTAAAATACTAATGAAACCATGATAATAATTTCATTCAATGATTATTTATGTTTGATGAAAGTAGCCTTAATTTTGAATGCAGAAATTCTTATAACTTAATGATCAAATACCTTTAGAACCAATCAATATTAATTAATTACAAATGCAACATAAAATATAATTGATTTATTTTTATATTTGACACAAAACATCTAATATCGCTTTGAATTAGCATAGAAATTTCAATTATTTTTTTTACTAATCTTAATATTTATCAACATTTATCTTATAAATATGTCTATGGTAGGTTTAGAAAAATACATGAAATACATTTTTTGCGAAAGAAAATAATTTCCTAATAAGTTTCAAAGTAAAGATACTTAAACCAAATGCCAACCTACGCATATTTAAATACATGAACTCTTAGTCAAATTTACAATCTTAAATATTATAAGAAATTTCCCATGGAATTAATTACCTCTTTAAAAGATAGTCACATAAGATTGTAAAAGAAGTTGGAGATTTCTTACCTATTAATTTGATATTATTTGCCACGGGATTTGCTTCTGTCTTCTATAAAAGTGATGCAAAGCTAATAATTATACTCAAATTCCTCTTGATTACTAGAACTGCATTGTCAAATTTTGTAAAACGTCGTAGAAAAATTTGATTTGCACGTTAAGTATAAACTAAAAATTTATTTCATTGGAGAATCAATTATAACTTATAAGACAAATAAATATATTAAGATATTAGAGCTGAAAATATTTCTAAAATACTTCATCTTAAGTTGATTATATCAAAATATATCAGAACACTGTAACATAAGAAAGTGAAACACGATTATATAATTTTTTTGTTTAGGCCCAGTAATTATTTGATTGTAATACTTAGTAGTCGTTTCTTATTTGTTTAAAAAAAATTGTGTTTTTATAAATAAAGTATGGATTTTCTATACTCTCGGCATTTTTATTTTGAGATTTAAAAATTAAAACAATACCTTTTTTAAAATACCATTTTAATAAAAGAAAACAATACACGTACTTATATAGAGTATCCGAATTTTACATACATAACTACGTATTCGTCAATTATAGAAGATTTTTCACATCGTGATTAGGAAGAAAAGAAACCTTGTGACTATTGTGGGCAAACTCTTGAAAAGATAAGTTCGTATTGACCAAAGAAAGATTTAGTAACAATTCTAAATAGGCTTACACAAACAATTACGAATATTTATACTATATGGACCCCATTCAATGGTTTGAAATATAATTAAAAAAAAGAAAAATCAATCATGGAGTGTTGAAGTGAAATCACATTATGAGTTACATTACAAAAAAAAATTATAAAATTCATAAGGTGAAAACAGTGAATTCTCACAATATAACATTTAATATCTAATTCAAGTTATTCAAAGAAAATTATATACATATGTTTATTATGTTTAAAGAATTTTTTTTTATTTCTCTTTGGTTTGAATATATTTATTAACAGAATATCAAGAATGCTGGTTACACGTTTAAAATTTAATTATTACATTAAGAAACATAAACTAAAATGAAAAAATCAAATGAATTGATAGAATATTATAATATAATATAACTACAATGTCAGAGAATATGATTTTTACTAAATCATTTTAATTTTATCCATAAATATTTATTCTATGTTATTGTATAAAATAAGTACAAACAAGCTAAAACCGGAATTGTTCAAAGATTCATGAAGATGTACTATTTTAACTTGGCTGATGTTACTTCCTTGAAATATAGTTAAAGAATTGTGTAATTCTAAATCATATTCTTTGCACTTATTTTTATCTAAATTTGTCATCCTTTTACGAAATATATAATGAATAGAATATTAGTGTAACACATTTCATCAAAATACAACTAAGGATTATTTAAAATAAACATTAATTAAACATTCTCTGCGGAATAATTTTTAAATTTTCTTGTGAAAAAAAAAAAAAAAGCGTCAGATATTTATAAAAATATATTTCTTAAAATAAATCTTATTTTTTTTTTTTACGAAAATCGCCTTTACTGTTATAGAAAACATAACCATGCAAGATTTGAAATATAAAAACGGTGCACCAATTTCCTATATAAGACGAGCATATTTCTGGCTGCTGTCGTTTTGTTCAATTTGTTAATTATTCTCAACCATACCATTTACTATACATTGTGATCTCTGATTTCCATAGTATGATACGTAAATCATTGAAATCTCATATTAAAGAGATCTAGAAGTCTCTAGGAATATCTAAGTCACCAGGTGTAATTATATTCGAAAGAAAAGTCAAGTTAAATGAGGTATACTTGCAATGATTTTACACATCAGATTTTGTAAGACTTCAACTAAAAAGAAAAGACGAGAAAGGTGTATGCTCTTTTCTTTTCACATCAATTTTTCATAAAAGTTATCTACTATATTATTGTGGTACTTCATCATATTAAGGAATGTTTATGATAAATTAACTGTCACAAATAATCGATTGGAGCAAGGAATTAAAGGAAGTTTTGTCTCAAAGAAGCTTATTGGAGGAAACTGTGCTCTTATAAATTTCATATTTTTTCCCAATACCGGAAAACAGATAAAAAGTGGTCCATCCATAAATTGAAGAAGAATTACATGTGTGAAAGAGAATTGGTATTGCTTTCAGAAGAAGAGTTTCTCAATGGCTATGAGGCGGCTGACACTTTAATCAATATATATATATATTCTTGTATAAGGACACCTCTATTGAAATGTACGGTCGGGTAGGTGTCTCTCTTTGGGAGATACTACTGAATTTTATTCACATAAGTATTAGTTTGTATTTCCTGTTCCGTTGGCGTGGTGTGGATGTTACGAGAGGGGGGTGCCAGCTCAGGTGTCATCCTCGTCACTTGAAAGTGGTTCAAAATTACGAGGTCCGTCGCCAATAGCCCTCGTGTTGCTTCTAGTGCGACGTTAATAAAAACTAAAACTAAACTGTATTTTCTGTTGAGTCATTTTCTCCTACACTTTAGATTCATGTTATACATATGTTTGGCTTACAAAATTTTATAGATTTATGCAAGTATAATTAATTTGACATGTATCAATTTATTAAATCAAACAATTTTAGAAATTCTAGAAAGTAACAATAAATAATTACAAAAAATTAAAGTAGGAAAAAAAAGTCGTTCAATAATAATTAATAAAAGGAACTCTTCGAAAAGAACAAAATTGGACTTTTTTTAAAAAGTTTAAGCAAAAATTGAGGTTTCAATTAGTAAGTGTTCGATTGTTTATTTTCTATAAAATAAAAACAATTTAAAAAGATTGACCTGTAAACACAGCACTACTTTTTTTAATTAGTAATTCAAATCCGTGCATTTTTTTTAATCTTAAGAAATATAATAAGATGTGTCAACTAGAAATGAAAAAGTCTTTTGATTGGTAACAATTGAAAAATGAAATAAATTGTAAGAAATATCTAGTACAGACTTCTCTCTTTGCATTACCCGAAAACAGAAATATGAGTACATTACAATTTCTGAATACTATATTAATTTTCAGCTACACTATTATAAGCTGCACAGTTTTCCTCACATGTCTTTAAAAAATCGTTAAGAGCAATTTTATTTTTTTTGCATAAGTGTTTCCAGTAATCAGGAATAGAAAATAGTTCTATACATGGATAAATATATGATGATATTTAAAAATCGGCAATGATAATATATAATATGGAGATAGTTTCTAGTTTTATTTATTATCTTTTAATTATGAATTTCGAATGAATTGCATTTAGAAATTATAACAAGACAAAATAATCCTACAGTGCGGTAGAGGAAGCTGTGATCAAAGTGACAGTAAAATAAATTGACTGACATTATTTCTTCAATAATATAAGACAAACGTTTGATGTAACTATTAGTTTATTAAATTTATTTAATTTTTCTTACATATTTAAGCGAAACTCGTATACCTACAGGGGAGATATATGGACAAATACTTGTTAATTTTCTTTCTTTTGGTTACATCATGGGAACGGTTTGAATGTATTGAATGTTTGAATGTATCTGTGTGGAAAGTAATTGCGAAGTGCATCAGGAGTTTGTGGAGAGTGTGCCAATCTTGAAGAGTAACTTCCTTTTTATAAATCGCAGGGAGGGTGTAAGGTTTCACCAGAAAGAGAAATAAAAAGTGCCCTTTTCTCCCTATAAGCCAGTGATATTCTCTAGATTAATTTATAAAATTATCATCTGCGGGTCTTTCATTTGTACATTCGAAGAGGTTAACAAAGATAGTGCAAAATTAAAAATCGTAATTCGATGATCGCGAATATGATGCATCAGTTATTAGTAAGTACATTAGGACCACATTTATGAAACATATTATTTTAAACAAATCATCAAAGATTGTATTTTATAATGTTAATTATTCAGATTTGTTAAGGAGTTCAATTCAAAACTGAAAATGTATGTTTCATATAAATTCAAGTGTAAATTCTCTACCATAAAATATGTTAGAAGAAATTTTTAAAACCTTATAAGCTATTTTATATTACTGCAATTTCACGCTCTGGATCTTTTCAACATTTTTAATGCAATTGTTAAAACAAATGCTGTTTAATGTCAGGTTTATGACTGATGTATTGATTCAAATTCTTTGAAAATATCATAAATTTTTGTCAGGATATGATTAAGGCATATATACTTATATCTTCTATCAGGTTATTAACAGATACCTCTTGACACATTTTCCGTATTTGTTATTTGGCTAGTTATTATTTAAAATTGTGAGTTCATAGACAAATTCAATTATCTTATTAGAATGTATATTTTATAGATATAGCAATTTTATTTAAAAATAAATCAATTATATTGTGATCAGCCTTTCACTATCAACCTGAAATAGAAAAAAATGCATTAAATGAAAGCCAAATCATAGATGTTGGTTGGAGATTGGAGCAAATCTATTAAGGGCTACACTCATTTTTCCCATTTCGGCTTCCAAAATGTGTAGTTAGTACACATTTTAAATATATAGCAAAAACTTGTTTCTGAAGGATAGCTTGGGGGTGAAAAACTATTTTAAATCATCGAGGTTAAAAATTGATTCTGATATACACCCTCGAAGCTATGCTTAAATGAACTATGTTATGCTTCCAAAAATAACTACGATTCTTGATCATTTGAGAAAGAATTATTTGAGTTTTCTTCAAACTAGATTTCCATTGCATGTCAGAGTTAAATAACTGGTTACAAGTCATTTTACTTCTATTTAAAGTTAAAAACAATTACTTTGCACATTTCTGACAACAATTTAATAAACCAAAATCGTTTAAAATCATTAAATCTTTATTATGATTAATAGCCGTATAATTCCATATTTTTCTTTTCCCTTCTTCATTTTTGTTCAGGACTTTTCAGATACTATTCTATGTGCAGAATTGTTTCAAGATTGCTATAATACCTACTTTTTTTTAATAAACCTGAATTAATAACTTAGTTTAATAGAACTTGGTTAAAATGATGTCACCTTGATAATAATTGCAAAGTTACCTTGTTTTATTCCTTAAATTGGTGAGGTTTGGAAATTTTGAGACGGAGATGCGAGCTCAGTTGTCATCTTTGTCACTTGGTCAGTCCTCCAAAAGGCGTGATGTGGAAGTTAGGAGAGGGAGGTTTCAGATCAAGTGTCGCCCTCGTCACTTGACGATGGTTCAAAATTATGAGGTCCAACACCAAATGCCCTCTTACTGCCTCTAGTGCGATGTTAATAAACCCTATCAATCAATAACTTGACCAAGTTTCAAAATTCTTCATCACCAATAACTCTCGAGTTGGCTATATAAGGAAAAAATAAATGAAACAGAATTTTTTCTTTCTTAGACTACTAGCCCTCTCAGGACGCTTACATTCTTAATGCAAGTACAGGAATCCGGACCACATTGATAGTAATTTCAAAGTTTTCTCGTTGAGGTTCCCTTGTGATCTTCTTTTTTTCCGATTGAGCCTACTATTTTTAGTTAATGCAATTGACCAGCCGCCGGTTTAACTTAGCGATCTTTCTCTATTTTCGACCTTTCTACCTTACAACTATTTTTTCAAAAACCTAGATTGTAGTTACACCTTGTTTGGCACAGCGTATCCACATTTATTGTTTAGACCATTTTGGTCTACCATCATTCACTTAGAATGTCGAATTCTTAAAAATATTTTTCACATTCAAAAATTTAATATTTTGTTACAGGGCTTCTTTAGGCAATATGTCTTCAGTTTTTTCAGTTACATTAAATTTCAAGTGCCAATACTCCATAACTCTTTTTAATACATTGAATAAATTATTTTCTACAAAATCAGTCATTGCAATTGTGGAAATGATTAAAAATTTAATGGCTACATTTACCAGCACTAAGCGCTCACACTTGCAAAAAGCACACATGATATAATACTTAAGTAATTTACTATTCAATAATATTAGATTAATATTTCAAGTTAATGTTGTATACCCTATAAATGCATAACAACATATTACATTGATTATAATTTTATTGATACAGTTGTAATATTTTACAATTTATGCAACGATAATATTTTACTATATTTTTAATATTATAAAATTTTGTTCATGATTTCAAGATTTTCCTTTCACTTTCATTAATCTGTTACGTAAATTAACTTCAATTAAAATTTCCTAAATTATTTAGACCTTTGTTTCTTTTAAAAAAATTAAGAAAAAGCATTTAAAATTTTTTACAGAATATTTTTGTGCTGAGATCTTATTTATTCTTAAACATAGTAAGAGACTGGAATAGTAATAAATATTTTCTTATATTTGGATTAAATGAGTATAAAGCCTAAAGCCAAAGATAAAAAAGCATTATGTTTGGATTTAAACTATAAATATTTTAGGCTTTAAAGAAGTTTTTTTACTGAAGCAAGCAAGCAATAAAACTTCTATCATTTGTTTCGATTTTCACTAAAATGAAAAATATTTACCCTCGATAACATTTTTGGAAATTTATTCGAATCATTTCTTTTTGTAGAACTATTTAATTTCTTATAATAAATATTAAGGTTTCATTGGTACATATAATCATTTCATAAGCCATTTCATAGCCTGCGTTTACAGAATTATGATATATTCCTTAAGATTTAAGAGTTTGTTCATTTTAAAATTGCTCATTATGATGGATATACTGAAACATAATTTAACGCAAACCTAATAATAATTTACATAAATTGTATAATAAATTCGTAAGTAAACAATAACTAATATATTAATAATTATTGCATTTTAATTATAATTTAAAATATAAAAATGTAATACAATATATTATAATTATTACAATATTGTAAATAATTTAAATTTACTATACCTGAACTACTTTGTAATAAACTATTAAAATGATTTTACGTTAAATCAACCTAGGAAGATTTTCATAAAAAATTTCAATCATTCATATTTTCAATAAACTTTTTTTATTTGTATTGAAAAGGTGTAAAATTTAACAAATAAACTTGAAATCATACTTGCAATTCCTTGTTTGTTTTTGATTATATGTTTCAATATTTTAAAATTAGCCTTTAGAGTTGTATTTAAATATAAATTAATACTGTATGCAGAAGACTACGTGTATAAAGTTCTACGTGTATAAAGGGGAAAAAAACATTCTATTAACCTAAGTTATTTACCTGAAATTAAATTAATCCCATGACTACAAACTTTGAGGATTAAAATACTGCAAACTTAAGTGAATTAAATTAAGTCATACCTGCATTATTGTTGAAGTTTTTTCCAATAAAGTGATATCAACACTTCTTGCATCAGTCAGAAATACATGCCTCCGAATACCAAGTTTAATAGATCATTATTTCCTCTTATCCCACTCCCCTGAACTCATTCATTCCCGGTAAGTAATACCGATATAAACTCACCTGCATAACCTGTTATCATGATTGGAAGATTTATCTTCCATGGTAAGATGTCTTTAAGCTCAGCAAAATCGAAACACGTATTACTTTTTTTTTCAACGCTTCGGTGGATGTTTGTAGAAGAAAAAAAAAGGAAGCGAAAGAAATATTTTTTGGCACATTACCCCCGCTGCAGCTAATCAATACAGTCCTTGGGTCT
The DNA here is from genome assembly GCA_019974015.1 of Nephila pilipes. NCBI lineage: Eukaryota > Metazoa > Arthropoda > Arachnida > Araneae > Nephilidae > Nephila > Nephila pilipes. Next base: position 279,808 of record BMAW01038060.1, on the reverse strand, counting down.
GATACACGTCAAAATGTATTTGCTTCACCCCTACCAGGGTAAATACAAAGCGATCACCAATGCAGAAAAACAAAAGATAAAAACAAAATAAATGAATCTTGACAATTTGTGTTAGGCTTATTTAAGAAAAGAACTTTCCTGCATACAGCTGTAAATATGCCACCAAACTACTTGGAAAGAGTTTCGAGATAACATTGCTTTGCTGTCCTTCGACTTTTCACCAAAGGTTTATACCTTAGAGATTTGCTGGATAATAAAATGTAGCCTTTTTCTTGTAGTTAGGAAACCTTTTTATGTCGCAATTTTTGTTAGTACGTTACGGTATTGCGAAAAAGCATTTTCCCCTTTTTCATGAATTTTCTCCTTCACTGAAGGAATATTGTTATTTACGGCATTGCTTGCAGTTGGAGTAATCTGATAAGGTGCGATATCACGGATAACTCAATATAAGACTCTACATTTCGCTATATACGTTGCATCAGCTCTTTTGAATATTTTGCGACCCATATGGTGTGAAATATTTTTTATTTACCAATGGAGTGTGTAATCAAAAACTAGATGTCACAAAGATGCAGAGCAAAATAAGTTTATTTTATTTATTCAATTATTTATAATTCAGAAAAAATTTAATTTCTATTTTTTACTTAAAATAATTTTAAAAGTTTTATATAACAAGAAATCACACAACAAAGTATTTTAATGAAACTTATCTGAAAAATTATTATACAGATATTACTTCTTTTAAATTTAGAGTCTATGGAAAAATATAAAATTGTATTATTAAAATAAATGTCAACGATTTACATATCCGCAAGAACATCTATTTTATCTATTTTTATTTTTATCTCCCAATTTTTTTTGCTCAAAATATCAGTCAATTTAGGAAAGTCATAAACGGATATCATCACAAATGGGTACTATAGCTAATTTATCATCATAATCATAAAAAAATTGCAATTTCAGATATTTAAAATAGAAGCCATTTTCAAATAGTAAAATTATTTTTTTATTAATCTTATTGATTATTATGTTATTGTTACTTTTATGTTGTAAGTATCATATTAACTAAATAAATTCAACCTTTTATTCATTGAGCATTTCATACTTATCAGATGTATGCATATTTTAAATACCATTTTAGTTGCAAAAAAAATTGAAATGTAGTAATTGTCACCTATTGATACAACGTTTTTTAAGACATTAAAGAAAATTTGTCTTGTTTACAAAATGTTTGAATTTTACATTTAATATAGAAGCAATCGTGTTAGTTTGTATTAAGATTAGTGTGATGAAAAAATTCCATAAAATACATGTAAAGGAAATTTCACAAGTTCTCATAGAAAACAAGGAAACAGTATTCAATTAAGAGCACACGTAATAAAATGTGATGAATATAAACCATATCTATGAGTGTGTGTGTGTGTGTGTGTGTATTAGAATTTGTATTATTAATATATATCTATGTACAATATATATATATATATATATATATATACATACACATATTCGAACAAAATAACAATTTATAATAATAATACATACTTAAATGCATTACTTTTAAATATACTGACCTTTAAAAGTTTCTTAGGGATAATAAAAAGAAAAATTTAAAAGAGCAAAAAATAATTTTCTCAAGCATATGAATATCATCTGTAAACGAAAATACTACAATGAGTAATTTTATCTACTTTTAGTTGAAAAATGTCAAGGTCGTTTCAGACAATTCTTCAGTAATATGGAACCTTTCTACGGAATTAAAGATGTAACTGTGTGTTAGGATTCTTCATTCTGGTTGCATTCATTTTTCTCGAAACGAAAATGTTATATATTTATAGAAATCAAGTTGTCCTTTAAAAATTTGGTACAATCTTTTAACCTTTGTTCTCTCCTAGATTATTTTGAAAATTTTCTTGAATATTTCTCAGCAAAAAAATAGATCGCGGTTTGCTTTCTCTGAAAAAGAAAACACAATAAATTTACTTTTTTTTCATCTATTGATTTTTATTTTAAGCTCTGTATATTGATTTCTTGATATATAGTTTAAGCTATATTAGAAATTGCGAATAATATTTTTTCTAAACTTTAAATTACAAGACATTCAGTATGTGTGCGTGTGTGTTTGATGGATCCGCGTTATTGCTTCTTTCGAAATGTGACTTCATTTTTAAGCCAATCGAAATTGATACTCACCATCTATCACGTATATAATTTGCTTCAATTTTAACTTCTGGCAATTGTAACTTCTAGAAGATTCGACAGAGGTCAGGAGATACTTAGTTTAAAATATCATTGTATATGTGCCGTTTGGGGTTTTCAGTTCTATTCTCAACGTTATTATACGGGCTGATTTAGCTCCTCTAAACTGAACACTGTTTCTATGTTTCATATGTGAATTTCTAAAATTTCCTTTCCAAGTATTTAATGAATTTTTTTTTCAATAAAATGCTTGAGAATATATATATATATATATATATATATATACTAGCTGATACCCGCCCCCTTCGCTGGGCAGACGATAATATTATATTTTGGAACCTATACATAAAATATCAAGAAAATTGGAGCATTGAAACGACCTTTGTGTTCTTCAGATGGTTTTTTTATCGGCATTAATTATAACCTTGAACTCCTTTTGGTCTTTAGGAACTGAATCAACAGCAGCTTTGAAATCGTGAAAATACCTGTTATGTTCATGTAGCGTCTTTTGTAATTGGCTAATTCTGGCTTAACACCTGGGAAAATACCACAATGAATGTGTTTTTCACGTTCATCATCACAGAGAAAGTAAAGCTGAAGGAAAGGTTGTTGAGGAGGCTCAGCCAAAAAGTTACCTATCCTGTGGTATACCTGCCCGTGGACTTTAAATGTTGGCATAAAATTTCCTTCCTTCAATTCTTTTGCTACAAATGACGTCATCTGAAAACATCCATTATACTTACGAATTGTAGAAAGAAAATGTTCTGAAAGTTGATCCTTATGGCTAAAAAGATCATGTAAAGGTTCAGTGTAGGATCTAATAGCAGGAAGCTGGACTTGACCACCACTGCAGCAGATTCCTGGAGGTTCTTCTATCCATTTTAAAGCACGGCACCTCGAACAGGGCAAACGTTTTCCGATACTGACAATTTTATCATTTGAATAGTCAATATATATTTCATATTTAAAACCAGACAAATTTTTGGAAGTCCATGGCGCTAATTTAACTTTTGATCTTTTTTCATTGTGTTTAATTACAGCTGCCTGATTCACGTGGGGGTTATTAGAAAAGTATTTTCTTACAGCTGCTCTATGTTCTTTAGGATGACTTTGATTATATTTTATAGCAGCTTGTCTTACTTGTTTATATCTAATTGAATTTGTGAATCTTTTTCTTCCTTTTTTACCTTTATTTAGTTGAAGAGATACTACATCATTAATAATTGATTCACTTGAACTTGAAAAATCAATGTTAGATATTGATTGAGTCTTTGAAACTAACAAAGACACATTTTTTTGAGGCTGAAACTCTAAAAATGACTCATTTTCTTCATTTTGTTTCACATTATCATAACCAGGATTAACTTTACTTCTATTTGTTAATCCAACTATTTAAATATAAACATCAAAAGGACCACTATTACAGTTTCCCATAAAACGTAATCTTTTTTCCCCTGAACTGTTTCCCCAACAGAAGCTATAAGACAGCCACCTTGATACACTTCGAACAGATAGGGAAATAGCTCTGCCGCCGCCATAATTTTGCAAATAGATCCATACGTGTTTGGTTTACACATTTCGGTAAAATATAAATTGTTAGTATTATAAGAGGCGCCAGATAGCATTTGAATGCAGCATTTAAACCGATTCCAGTTGTTAAACACGTGAGAAACAATATTTCTCATTTTATATGCCATCGATATGTCACCAAACACCAGCAAAGATAGAGATGAAAATAAACATGCTCCAATGCCAAGAATTTCAAAAACTTTGAAAGGAGTAGGTATTCCATCTATCCAAATATATTCAACATCCATTATTAAAAATTATAACTGAAAAGTAAATATGAAAAATCAATTTGTATTAACCTACAATGAAATACTTCTCTAGTTAAAAAATATAACCGAAATTAATTTTTAAATATCAAATTATTTAAAAATTCAACAAAAAATACTAACAAAAAAATAAAGTATAGTAAAATGTTTTAGCAAAAAGTCACCCGTATTACGTTAACCTTTTTGCAAAGGGATAACTCTATTACGCTAGCAGCATATCTGGAACTGCAATTGAATAAGACAGAATATCTCTTAAAAAATCATGGCATTAAAAATAATTCTGCATTCTGATAACGATAAAATATTCGGCCATTTTAAAAAATCAAAAACATTTATTTTCTAGAAACTAAAAATAGTCAAAATAGAGAAAAAAAAAACTTTTGCATAAACATTAGGTTACAATTATTGCGTACATCGAAATAAATATTTTGATAGCTACTTATTTTTTTTTATCAATGACATGAATAACATACCGTTATTATTTATTTGTTAAAAGCCAACTTCAATATCTTCGTAAGATTGCGTTTTTACAAATGTAATTTATCAATCATTATTAATAATAAAATACTTTCTCATAAATTTAAAACTTACGCCTAGGTTCCACAACTATAAAAAAAATTATCGTTTGCTGAGCAAATCAGCTGGGGGTTACCATAACCTATTTAAAATTCACAATGCAAGGTCATTGAAATGCTTCGACTTGGCGGTGGAAGATATTTGGTGATAAATCTCTAAATGTAGGAATTTCGGGGCTCAACATTTACATTATATATGATAAACCTACAATGTATCCTATTCAGCGGATTGTCTTGGGTGTGTGCTACTCCGTAAGAAGTCGAAATTTTAGTATTTTTCAAAATCCCGCTCTTGCCAATCCATTATAAGCGCCTCAATATTAAATTATTTCCATATCGCACGCGCAAATCCCGCCAAGTAAACTTAATTGGTAGCAATGCACAGAATACATAAAAAAAAAAACATATTCCGTTTGGCGTCGGTCATGTCATTTTTGGCGATAAAGTCGCCAAAAATGACATAATTTATGGATAAGAAAAGATTAACGGATGAAAATCACACTTTGGATAAGAATTCCGTAAAATCCGTTCTTAGTGAGCGTCTACATCGCAAAATTAGTAACTATACCAAATTTCAAGTCAATCGGTTGTATAGTTTTAGAGATATCGTGATGAGTCAGTCAGTGGTATTTCGCTTATATATATATATATATATATATATATATATATATATATATATATATATATATATATATATACAATCAACTAAATTTCTATAAATAATTTGTAATTTAGTTGAAACACAAAGAAGAAACGTTGAATCGTTGAATTTAGACATTTATTAGTTAAACATGAGCGAGAGGCAATGTCATTGAGAAATATTATATCATGATGTTTACGGACACTGCATGTGCCGTTTCGCCTTCGTAGCTAAAGCTAGAGACCACGGAATTTTTCCCGATTGGAATTTATATACAATGATTTCTTCAGATTACGTTGCATTAGCTGAAGACAAAAAGTCAAAAGGGGAATCTCCCTGCGCATGTAAAACTGGGAAATATATATACTATAAATATATTTCTACTTAATCATAAAAAATTAAGAAATATATTTACAGCAGAAAATAAATCACTATTTATCAGAATACCTTCCGTCAGATAATATATAATAGTCCCATAGCTCAACCTAGTTTTTAAAACAAGAAGAGAATTTTTTTTTCTAGAAGTTTCAGAAAACCCTACTTTGTTGAAATAACGTCTGAATCTGTTTTAAATTTTCTTCAACTCCTTCCTTCAATGTCTCTCCTTCAACATCAGAAAAAGCTAGAAATTACATGGTGTCAGATTTGGACAGTAAGATGGGTGTGGCATGATTTTAATATAGTATTTACAAAGATATTGCTTAACAGTAGTAGTAATACGTAGGACAGTCTTATCGTGATGTTATATCTAGCTCCTCACCAGTTCATGACGCTTTCTTGATATGTGTTGCCGCAAAATTTTCAAAACTGCAACATAATATTCAATATCTACAGTAGGTTTTGGAGGCACAACATGCTGATAGATTACACCTTTATGATCAAAGGAAATAATAGTCATGAATTTGCTAGTAGATTTAGTTTTTCTGACCTATTTCGGAGTCGGAGAATCAGAGTGTTTCCATACACTTGTTACGGACTTGATAAAAGGATCAAAAGGATGCCCCCAACTTTCATCACTAGTTGTTAGAGTCTTTAGGAAATTCAGATCATTTTGAGGAATATGTTTTCACTTACAACATTGGTGAATTATTGTTTGCATTTGTTCTTTAATGAGGTGTTGAGAGACCCATCTGGAACAAACAAGATGTTCTGTAAATTGTTGCGTAGAATGTGAAATATCATTGTTTTTGAAATGTTAGTTGATGCTACCATTTCCTCATATGACATTCGTCAATTTTCTTGTAATTTCGTACACACAGTGTTAACATTTCTGTTATTCACAACATTTTATGGTCGTCCCAGCTTAGGAGTCTGTTCTGCAAGCAAACGACGTTTTTTAAATCATCATACCATCAAAAAATTGTAGACTATCCAAAATATTTGTCTCTTCTATTTATCTCTTCTATTTGTAATCTTTTCATTAAATTAACTGTTTCTGAAGTTGTTTTGCCGATACGACAGCAAACTTTTATGGCACAACTCAGTTCGTTTTTTAATTATGTATTACTCTAATCCATTTCTTATAGGAAATAAAAACAGTTCTTTAAGCATGCACGAAGCTAGGAAAATAAAATAATCTGCCTCGCTTAGAATACTTATAAGCGTTCAGTTAACATTTCGACAAAATCGCCTTCACTTTCATTTTTCAGGTTCATATTGTTGTTGTTACTGAGATAAAAAAATAACTGTCAATTTTTATAAAGTAACCTTTGTAACCTATATTATATTTATATATATGGGGGGTGCGTGCGTGCGTGCATACGTGCGTGCGTGTAATGATTAAACTTTAATTCAATAATTTAATTATCTATTCTCTCTCATTCCCTGAATCAAAAATAAATAGCTTATCCTTATAGCCTGATCCCCTTACAAATTATCCTTTTATTTATTAGAGCACGCACTCATAAAACTGGTTAAATTCGCTTTCCCATGATTATAAATCTGTTAAAATAATCCCTTCAGACACCTTGTCTATTATGATATTTCCCCAGAATCCCTAATCTGTACCACGTTTTTCCATGACGTTTTTTACAATTTTTTCTATTATATATTGGTAAAAAATTTCAATTAATTTTAAAGCATGCATAAAAGGCAAAACATTGAGAAACGTATATTCATTGGTGCAAGCACATTGTAGATCAATAAGGATAATCAAATGAGATGACTTTTCAACAAGTACTATTGAAAACGTTAATTATATTTACAAAAGTCAAGCTATTAAGATATTTACGATGTATTGCACAGAATATATATATATATATATATATATATATACCTTTCACATGAAAAACAATTTCTTATCCGAAAGGTTATATACGAAATTTCTATTAGAAATTAATTCCTTAATACTATTGAAAATATATGAATGAGCAATTTGAAACAACGTAACTTATTTTTAGTAGTTTTGCATCGCTTAAAGTTGTCTCTAAATTGCTAAATACACGTATTTTTTACGCTTCCGATTGCATAAAATTTAACATTTTCATATTCACATTTTGGTAATATATTAAATGTTAGCATATCTAATTGTCTAACGTGGAAAACGCGAACGCTAAAATTAGCGACATGAACATAAACTATCAATTCTTCTAAATTTACCATCATTTCAAAACTTTATATTATTTAAACATACTACTTAAGCATCTCATTAGATCTATAAATATAATTGATGTCGTTGATGAGTTACTACAGTTTCCGAAAAGGTTTATTTCAAAAACTAAATACCATTTTTCCAGAATTTTGTAGAGTAATATTTCTACCACCAAATGTGATATCAGATCTCTTTAAAGCACCCCAAATCATTTGAATTGATATATACTGGGAATATATTTACATATTTATTGGGATTCTTAAGGTGAAAGATGCTTAATTGCTACTTTAAACCCGCAGAAATTATATCTTAAAATTACAGGTTTCGCCAATGCATGATTAAAGAATACGTGCTACCATCACCAGTCATAGCCATTAAGCGACGTACAGATGCTATTTAAAGCATTTTTTATTTCATTTATTCTGTACAGTTACCTTCTAGAAATTACGAGTTTCTGCGACATTTCAAACTTGATGATAAAATCAGTAATTTGTAAGGATAACGGTATATTTTTAAAAGCAGATAATATATTGTATTTTTTTCTTGTTATTGTCATATCTTCAGCACTAAAGAAGGAAAACTAATTGAAAGCCTTAAGGTGGACGTGGATTTGGGCATAAAGTGAAGTTATTACTGACCTAACTTCCTTTTCTGTACTCATCTTTCGAAATAGGTGATTACACCCAACATAAAATAAGATGTCTGAAACAGGAGCTGAAAGTAGACTAGAAACAATTTTTGACAATCAAGTTTCGAAAGAAACATTAAGTATGGCAAAATATTATATTTAAATAAAATAAATTCAGCTTCTATTAAATTATTGTGGCGCACGAGGATTTTATAGATGGCATAAGTAAAGTTTTTAAGGGCGATATTTGAGCTATTACATTTTATATTTATAAAAACCTTATTATAGATTAGTTTCAAAAGAAAGTTAAATTTAGAATTATTTTTTTTAATTTTCCAAACTATTCCTAATAGACCAATTAAATAAATATTAAAATTGTATTATAATATTCGTAAATTAACATTTTTTTCAATGTTTAAAGAAGAGTAGCTACTTTGCATTAATAGCTCTTTACATTACAATTATAATTTTATGACAAAATTTTAATTAAATTTGGTCTCGTGGATGTTTTTAATATTTTTGTATGGTACATGTGCCTGAAATTGAATTTCAAATTAAATTTTCTTTTTCTAAATAAAATAAAAATTTATTTTTCTTTCAATATCGGGAGTTCAATTTAAAAGTTTTTAGGGGAAAAAAATATTTAAAAAGGAAATTGAAAAACACAACCCTTCTCAGCTAAACTAATTGTTATAATTCCGTCAGTTTTATTTATTTTCTATAAAATATGCATTACCAGGATTTCAGTTCTTTTTTTGCCTATCACTTTTTAGATTATGTGTGAAATCTGTTGCACATATTGAAATTTGATCAATTATTAATCATACAGAGAAAGTTTTATATCATTTAAATTGATTTCCATTTGAATTTTGTATTTAACTCCAATTTCAATTCTGATAAAATAATGATTTATCTAAGACTATATACTTTATTATAAATATACCACTATAATATAAATAATTTATGAAAATAAGAAGAAAAACTGATTCTTACAGAAAATGTTTCTGCTAAATTTGGATACTCAGACATTTTGTTCCTATAACTGCTAAGTACTGAAAAGAGAAATTATTTTTGTAGATACTCATTTATCACAATTTTTAAGCAACACATTAACAACTTTTACGGGAATTAAACCTTTTTAGGCACTTTATTAGCTTTTAATAAAGGTCATGTTTCAGGCAAATTAGTTAATGGAATTATTAATTTGAAAGTACCTATTTATATATAGACGCGGCTTAACGCAAGGTATTGCAAACTAAATAATAATAGCCTTGGAGGGAAATTTCGAATCCGGCACTTTTTCTAAATATATAACTTATTAATTCGAGTTTTACTTCCCAATTCAGATGGAAATTTAGTATTCTAATTCAGTTGGAGCATTAATTTTCAAAACTGGCTGAATTATACTATATGTTTGCTTGAAAATATTTTATTTATAATTAAGTCACAAAATGATTAGATTGAATGTATTTGTAAAGTAATAGATATACCTCAGAAAACCTTTTAAAAAACTATAAGAGAAAACTTTTTTATTGATCCAAATGCTTATTTTTTTACAGTTTTGTGAACGAATTAATATTTCCTTTTTTATATTCTTTTATACGGGATTTAAAAGTAATGTATGTATCCTCTTCAAATCTTTATATCTATCAACAAAGTTTGCAAAAGAGAATTTATCTTATAATGTTTTTAGCATAAATTTAGTGTCATTTAATTAAATTTAAGAAAAGGAAAAAATTGAAGCAGTAAAAGCGTAAAAGCGCATTAATAGGTTTCGATTGACTTAATATTGTATATTTTAAGCTTTTATTCAATACTTTAAAAGTATAATAATCCAACAATATATCTTCTTAAAAATCGTAAACCATACCTACGCAATATTAAGTACATATTATTTCAATTAAACCAATTAGCACTCATACATTACTATAATTAATTGAGAATAATTTTTAATCGGGTTATAAATATTAAAATTTTAGCGGAACATATATTTATTCACCGAGCTTACTTGGTCAATGTCAATTTAACTAACGTGGCTATAATTATCATATTACAAACTTTTATATCGAAGCTATTGCCATTGAAAGATTTCAACATTCCGAAATACCCATATAAATGATGCTTTCTTGTACTAACATACTACATCAAAATTAATTTAATATATTATGTCATAAATGAATTATGATTAATATATTAAAATAAATGCTACATTTACCATGTTATTTACACATTAGATTCATAAAAAGTGTAATTATTTATTTATTGCTGTCTAATTGGAAGCAATATCCTTAATTCCAAAGCATTAGCTTTATGTATTCTCCATATTAAATAGTTTCCCAAAAGAATTTATACTAATGTGAGTAGTTTCATATTATATTATGCTTAAGGTTTATTTCCAATGCATATATTTCAGGGTCGTGAAATAGTTTTCAAATAACTTTTTTCCCTTTTCCCAATCTTTTGTCCAAAATGTATTTTAGAAATTATTTAAAATTTCGATATATTGAAAGGCAAATGTATTGCAATAATTATACAAGAATATGTTACATTTGTTCCCAGCTAATGCCTTATTATTTCCAAGGCAAAGTGTACAGTGTAAATAGAATTTAAAATTTCTAACTATGTCTTGTATTTACTGTATGTTCATATATAAACATGCTTTAAACGTATGTCAAAGCCATAAGCAGTTAACTGTTACGTAGAAAAATTCGATTATTATCAAGCAGAAATTAAAAATAATTTTATTCGATTATTCCATTATTAAAATTAGTTTTAATTTCGAAAAATTCGATTAATAAACAGAAATTAAAAATAATTTTACTATATTTAAAATCAATACGTTTCGCATTTTTCCTCATTTAACTTACGTAAAAGTGTGATTTCTAATTTTTACTCTAAAATAATATAAATTTATACATATATGAGAGTTACTACCATTGCTTTATGAAACTGTGATTACAAATAATATTCTTGAAGTTAATTTATCGTCACTCAAAAATCAAAAGACATTATTTTATAAGTTATAATTACATTAAAATCTTACATAAGCTATTAAGTAAATGTATTATTTAAAGCCTAATTATAATTAAAATAAGATCTAAATTAAGTAACTTAAACTTCTTATTCCTTATTATAATACATAGAAAGTAAAATAATTGTGGTATTCAGAAAATAAAATGTCTCAACTATTTTGTAGTTGTTGCTCACAGCGATTGAGAAACACATACTTTAAATTACTTGATTCAGTAGGAGGCAAAAGGGATTAAAAGTCCCTCGTGATAAACATATTTTGAATTATTTCTTATTAAAAGTCTTCTTTCAAATATCTATATCTCAGGCGTACAGGATTAAAGTTTCATGTTAATCACTCATTTTTATGAAACTGTAAAAATTAATTAGTTGGTAAACAATTTAAGCTTGTATTTCAGAAGATTACTAATAACATAATGTGCGCCTGTATTCACAATTTATTATACATCTGGTTAGAAAAGCAATTGAATTGTGTCTGTCACGGTTAATGAGGAATTCACGAAGTGCTTCGGGATATGAACATATTCTTCTTTTTAATCCATTATTGCTTTTGATTCCCTCAACGATATGTTACCAATGAATGATAATAATTTCTGAAAAATATTTCGATAATGTTCCGTAATGCATTATTTTTATATTTTATGTTACGCGTGATATGATTAATAATTTGTAACATAAATTCAGTAATAAGTATGCCGACAAAAATTTATAAGTAAAAGATACGTTCTCTTACTCTTAATAATACAAAGTCTGTTGAAAGCTCAAGATATAAATTATTTCTAATTCAACAAGAGAAAACGTGTTAACACAATTTATTCTACACTTAGGTCAGTTAAACTTTATTTAATTTTTTTCAACTTTTTTTACCTTCTGAATGAAATGAAATTATATTTTAACTCATTTCAGTTATTATTACTTATTATTAGTTATGTATAAACACTAGTTTAAAATTAAAATTACTTTTATACTCCCTGTTTATGATACTTGTTATGTTATAGAATTTAGAACAAATTACAAAACTTTTCTTTATACTTGAGTACATATTAAAAAGTAATAAGAGATATACCTTAATTAGAAAATCATTAAAAATAATCTCGTTCATAAGAATTCGTCAATGAACCTAGTTCTATAACAAGAAAATAAGAAACATCTAATGTATATTAGAACAATCTAATGTAGACGAAATTTTGAGGGGCTCTAAGCTATATACATCAAATAAATTGAGTTAATTAGATAAGCTAGTCTGAGTTGAGTCAATTGAAATAAAAATAAAATCTAGAAGAGCAAATATTTCTGCCACTTTAAGCAGATTAAATCAAAAACAAATAAGCCAATTCATAGAATTACTTGAAAAAAGTACATTTTTGATAAAATATGGCATTATTAATTCAAGTTGTTGTTACATGTTGGGATGTCATTTGTCACATAATCCCAAAACAAATTGATTCACAGGGGTTTTTATTGATAACGTTATTAGAATGTCCTCATTAATGGTTATGGTAGGACATTTTCTAGATATGAAGGTCATCATACTTATGGACTTCATAGTAAAAAGAAAATTGATCAATTGACAATACTTCAGTTAGTTACCTAATATCGCTTTCTCATTCCTAACACCTGACTTCCAATTCTTAACATTAATAATTTTTGAACCGCCATCATATTAAACTGTTCTACTAAATTGACAAAGGTACTATTTCCATCAACAATCTAAACTACTACTTATCACTAATTACTAACTTTAATAATTCATTTTTTCATCTTACCATTCTCTCCTATTGTTAATCATTTCCAATGAGATATTCGTCTACATAGCATGTTATCATCCAAAAAGAGAATTATGTTTCGAAGAAATATTTTGTTTTCAAAATCTAGGCAATTCAATTAAGCAGTGAAATGTTTTTCTTCAAATTCTTCAAATTGCTATCATGAAAATACTAGGAAATAAAGAATGGAGCCATTATCTGACCAATCAGTATATTTTCCAAATGTGATAAAAGGTCAAAAAGAATCTTCTTCACCTCCAATAGTAGTGGTATTAACAGAGCAAGATCGTCAACAATACTCCAACTTGACAATGAGCACGAGGCTTAGTTAGATTCCTCATAGGTCTATAAATTTGTAATCTTATAACTCGAATGGAGTATGTAGAAGTATTGTTTTTGTATACACCCGCACACACATTATTTTTACTTCAGAAGTTTGAAGCCCGCGGTAGCATAGTAGTCATATTCATGGACTCTAAACCTGCGTTGTTTTCTGAGAATCGTAGGGTGGAGTCTAAATGCCCCTTGAGACCCGCTGTGTAGCGGGATGGATGCACGGTAAATCTATCGAATTTCCAAGTGATCCTATGGCGTAGTGTGGAAGTTAGGAGATGGAACTGCCAGATCAAATTTTTCAAAATTTTGTTACTTTGTTACATTATTTTGCTGGAATGATGTTTATATTTCCTTTCTTCCGCAGCTCCTCAGTATTGTAAGAAAGCTGTCGTGTACAGCATAACTTGGAATTCTATTAATCCGTTAAAATGTAATATTGTACAATAGTTCAGCATACGATATAGCGCGTTTCGCTATATAAATTGCATTATCTCTTTTGTGTGCTTTAATACTTCTCAAGAGGAGCAATATGCTAGAGTTAAAACTGGTGTAAGTCATGTGCATATGTAAAGAGCTACATTGCTAATAATTCATTATAATATGATTTTATTACCGATTAATGTATTAAATCTTATGTTATATTGTATATCTTTTTTGTTTTCTTTATCAAACAGTGAATTCAGCCTTTTAAGGATATGTAATAAGTTTCAAAAAATTTTTCTCCTGAAGCTATGTAAAAGATAAAAGTTAATGGAAGGTTGACTTGGGCCATTTTTAAAAGAAAATCTCTTGTGAATTGTAAAAGCATTTGAAAGAACACATAAAAGCTCTTCTTCAAGCGTAATGTTAAACATTTATTGTTTTCTTTCGCTAGGATATTATTTTTAAAGCACTCTTTTATTAAAAGCATAATAAATGGATGCTGTAGTCATTTCGGAGATCGTACTTTTTCAATGTTAATACAATACATCCATTATAAATTCAGAAATAAAAGAATAGCTAGTTTATACCTTTCATTTTATGTTTCCAAAACATCTCTGATAAGAGCTATTAATGTATTTTAAGAGCTATTATGTACCCAATTATCTATAATTGATGCAAAATTAATATTATATTTTTAAAACCTTTTATTTGAGTTTGTAAAAATTTTCTCAAATAAGAGTAATTTATTTTTCTTAAAAATACAACTCTCCATTTCGTAGCATTATAAATAATTTTATCGTAATAATTATAATTGAAGAGTTCGTAAATTAATAGTTATTAATGCATGTATTTTGTCTATTTTTATTATTATTTAGAATTTTCGAATTACTTGATATTTTGTTTATTTTTCTTCTATTCTGAGTTGTATATATATATAATGCAAAATGAATTCTGAATGATATATCATAATAAACAAATAAAAATATATTCTCTGAGTAAAGCTACGAGTATGCTAAAATTACAATAATATCAAAAAAGGGAAAGAAGAATGAAAAAATCAAAATATAAACACAAAATTCAAAAGGCTCTATCAGTTCTACAAATATTCATGACATAGAATAATAAATTAGACATGGTTTATGGATTCAAACCATCAAACTCATCAACATACTTTATAGAAAAATGGTAAACATCAAAAACATCTTAGCTTAATTTTCCAAACTTTACAGCAGAAGAAAAGGAAGAAAAACATACCTTAGAATTGCCTCGTTTTTCTGACTTAACTTATATATTACACTGCAAATATTCACATAACATAAAAAATAAACTCATAAAAAATCTATAAACTATTCAATTATCTAAGTTATTCTAAATTATAGGATTATCTTGGAACACTATCAACAACTTTTTTAAATATGGTGGTCACACTATTGCTTTAATACATCTTGTAAAATTAGTTTTGAAAAAAATTAAAAAGTATCACACTACTCTAGTTTCTTTTGAAAATTATAAAAAGAAAATTTTTATGAACCTTTTCATGGAATTTCTTGTGATATGTGTTTAAGGTATTTCATGATCTGTAAGGGATATACATCAAGAAAAACATTGTTTTTGATGAAAGATGATATTTATGCTGTTTGAACATAATCAGAAATGAGGAAAGTCATGAGATACTGAATCCAAATATTTGGCTCTAGATTGCTTATTGACAATTAGACCTACTACCTGTCAGTCGTTTCTGGATATGTTCAACATTTTTGAGATTTTCATTTAGTTCTGTAATGCTTTATTTTTCTTTATTGTAATTATTACTTTTTATGAATTATAATTTTTTGTTTCCTAAGAATTTTAATTAATTTACGCAAAACAATATTTTATATAATAATACATATTACATAAAGGAAATCAGTGAAATGTATAACCAGAATGGAATAACATTTAAAATGTTAAGAAAATTGGCCTTGTTGCACATAAACATTATTTTTAATATGTTAAGGTTTTCAATATAAAATTTCAAAAAATCTTCTCAGTAAAATTTTAATTCCCAGCTGCTAATTTTAAAATTCTCAGCTATTTGCATCCAAAGTAAGTGCAATTAAAAAGCTATAAAATCACAAACATTTATGGAGAAAGTCCATCCGTTTGCTTATAAATTATTATGTTTATGATCCTCTCTATTTAAAATAAATTTAATCGCATTTTTATAGACAAAATATTAATAGGTATTTTAATAAGAAAAAATGTAGATTCGTAAATAAATGGGACAAACCGAACAATTTTAGATTTCCTTGCAGCTAAATTAAATTAGTACTAACGGCTAAAAGGGAACTCAATTATGAATTTATTGCATTGTTTAATTTAATTAATTAACCTCCAAAAATGAGTTTTCTTATTATAGATGCGGATTTTTATCATACATCTGACCTTTTATTGTAAGAAATAACCTATTTCGACTTTTGCAAAACTATGCATGAAAGTTTCGAGTAACAATTGTTTATATGAAATTGATCCCTATTGTTAAATCAGTGTCACAAAGATTGATCACAAAAAAAATATTTTAAGCTTTTTCTTTCCAACACTTTTTTCAAAATTCATATACCAAGAATTATATATATTTTTTTATTAATTCTAGAAACATAAAAGAATTTAAAAAAAGAATATGATTCTTATGAATATATGAATTATTAAATTACAGCTACAAAAGCAATTAATTGAAATATACTAAAATATCTTAAATTTGAATTTATCGTGCCACAAAGCACTTAAATCAAAAATCTTATGCAATTATCTGCGTAAGTTCAGGAAACGTTCTACTTTGAAATTACAATAAGAAATATCAGGGTTGAAAGAGGCTGTGTATATCAGTTTGTAAATCTTTATTAACAATCCACTCCTCGTGTGTAGATAACAAATGTGGAAAATACATGATTCGTTTGATCGAATGAATCTAGTATACATCCCCCCCTAATGATTCTTCAGGAATATTTCAGAGACTAATACTTGGATTAAAATGAAATTTGAAACATAAGCAAATTAGTTTATATTATGCTAATAACGAACAGAAGTAGAGTTAACTAATGAGTAAATTAAATTTTAGAATTAAATTTACTGTGTTAATTAAGCTAATTTGTAAGTCCTTTAATAATATAGCTGAATTACGTATGAGATATTAACGTATACCGATTTTGTTGAAGTCCGAGGAAAATCGCGTAAGTTATTAAGTGAACCTGACATTTATACATAATTGGTATTTATATGTTTGATAATAGTTTAGTTTCGACTCTCTTTAAAACATTTAGAATGAGGAGGAAATTCTGAAGAAAGGCATATTTTCTGTTCATCCAGAGAGAATTAGCTCAATTTTTGTGAATATTCTCATTAGTCCAACAATAGTAAAATATTCCACTAAGCTCAATTAGAATTCTTTCTTTTCACGAATTAAACTTTCTCCAGAATTAATCATCAAATGAAAGATTCCAATTCTTATCATAAACATGAACACTCATAATTGGGTAACATTCAATATAATTTCTCCAAAATTTAAAATTGGAACGTTTCAGTATTGGATTAAAATAAAGTACATATAAAAATTATATTTTATTCTTAAATGTTCCTTCTTTATAAACAAGGAATATTTAAAAAGAATTCATATTTAGTTTGAAAGATTTTCGTTTTCAGAATAGAAATAAAGAGACAACGGAAAGAAAATTTATTTTTTGTAAAACGTAGTCATGCACAGATTGAAATGTTACAAACACACATCCTTTTCCAGGATGATGCGGAAATTTCCGACTGTCATTGCCTTTTCCTTTGTGACAAATATTCTCATCCACGATTGCTATGATACTTAGTTATCTTTGATTTCTGGGGCATGACACGATAGCAAAAAACGGAAGCTTTTCTTACATAGCGACCTAGATGTCCTAGGAGGAATTAAGCCCATCAGGAGTAATTGCATTCAAAAGAGAAGTCGAGCGAATTGAGGTGTGCCTTCTATGATCTTTCACGCGAATAAAACTTTTTGCAAGACTTGGTCCCTAAAGAAAAGATATATGTATTCTTTTCTTTCTGCATTTCCTTTTTCACCAGAGGTCCCCACCCCACCATTGTAACGTTGCATTCTTCTGTAAATATTGGCGTTGAATTAACAGTCACAAATAATCAATTGGGAACAGGAGAAAACGAAAAAAATAAAAAAGGCTTAGTCCCCAGAGTACTTATCGGAGAATCATTGTGTTTTCTTCAACACGTTATTTGTTTGATTTTCGAAGGGAAAGTAAAAAAATGATACATATACAACAAAGAATTATTTAAGGTACAGAAAGAATATGTGCTCTTTGTTCATTTAATTTCTTTTTCACATGCATTGAAAGATAAAAAGAACTTTTGTAGTGTAGATTTTTTTAATATCTTAAAGTATAGATTCTAACTTAAACAAAAATATATGTACTTTTTTTTATTAAAATTCAGAATTGAACTAGTGGAATTAATTCGCTAAGCTTAAATCTTATTTTTATTCAAATATTGCTCAAATTGCAATTTTATATGAAATTGCTACTAATTCACCTCTCAGGTAATATCTAGAGAAATAAATATTTTCATTTGTTTAATTTTTATTAATGCTTTTTTTTTACTTAAAGGTTCCCGTAATGCAATTTTGATAATTTAGAGCTCTTTCGATTAGGAAATTTGAATTAATACTGCTTTTGAGGTTTATGATATAAGAAAATGTCTCATGTGCTTTCTATGATACAATTGTTTATTTTTGATGTTGTTTTTATTAATTCTAATTTTCAGTTTCCATTTTTATTTAAACTTTCTACTTATTGTTTCAACTCAAATTATTACTTTGGATCTCCGCAAAGAAGACATAGCTCCTTAATGGGAACATTATTCTTTTTAAATAATTCAATATTTTATCTAAAAGACTCATTTTAATGAAATTAGTGTATTTTATCTTCACAGAGAAATGCATATTCAAAGTGAATAATATCGATTTCAATTAATAATTCACAATTTTCTTCATAAAGCTGATTTTTGATCAAGTTATTGTCTTCAATCTTTTAAGAGAGTCATATACTCAATGAAGATAACGTTAGTTTTAAATAGAAAGTCGAAAGTTTTATTGAAAATGCTGAATTCAAAGAAACTTCGAATTTATTTAAATTAATACTTTAAATTTTGAAGTAATAATTAATAAGTGAAGACTTAGAAATCTATTGATTAAATTCTAAATAAAAGAAGACATAGCCAACACTATATCTGTATTGCTGATTGATATTTATGTTAAAAATTTATCCATTTCTTGTGAAAATTGTAATGTATGTATATTTTGAATATTTTAACAGAACTGCTTCTTGTGAACATGTAGCATATTCTGAGGATTGAAACTTTTATTTTAAATAAACAATACAGGCTCAATTTAATATCTCCATCATGCTGATAAAAGCAAAATATTTAAGATGACTAGCACTGAAAATAGACACAAAATTATAATACAAAATATTTTTATTTCCATTAAAATAGATAATTATCAGAATATTAAGTTTTTGTCATTCTTGATATAAATTTCTCGAGATTAATATTAATTAAAGAACACTATTAAGAAACAAACATTCATCAATTTATAATTTTCTCATTCATTAACTTATAAATGCTCTTTCTGTTCATTTCTATTCATTCCTTTATGATACTTTTTTAAATATATAAAAATATATAGTATGAATATTTATGTATTTCGTTGTTACATGTGTAACGGAATTATTAGGCTTAATTACTAGACTCCAATTTAGGACAAGTAAGAACAAGGTAAAATACTTCATTTATCACTGAGAACATATAAGGTCATTCTTTCTCAAATCCCACTTAATTTGTCGATTCTAAATTAGAATCAACTAATAAAGTAGTAGCTTACCAGTTCATACATTCTGGTTCAATATCTTCACACAAGTAGCTAATTCTCATTTTTGTACTTTAAACAAGATTCAATTCAATCCTAAAGATTAACTGCGATGTTTAATAGAAATCACAAATATTTATCAACCTGACGTTACCTTCCTCTTCTTCTCACTACTCTTATGTTCTGGTTTATGGTGCAAGATCCAATAATATTTTTTTTCCAAAATAGGCCATCTCATTTGTATTTTAAATCTCATTTGTATTTTTTTCCAAAGTAGACCATCACGCGCCTCTCACTTCACTTCACTTAAAAAGGGAACTTTGCTTTGTATTTTTGGAAGTTGAGTTGTTTCAATGAAGCAACGTCCAGTAAATTTCCATAAGGACAGTTAAAGGGAAGTACGTCTCCTATCGCTGCAACTTATGTAAATCAGCATTACGATGTTAAAATGTAGTGAATTAGAGTGATCAGATAGCGAGATTGAGATAGTTTCTTAGTAGCAAAGAGTTTAAAATTAATGAGAGAGCGTGTTTTGTACACGGCACTTAGTATCAGGAGACGAAACTACCATTTAATAGTGAGACTGGAATTAGATCCATCATTTCTAAAAAATATTTAGTTGAGAAAGCGAGAGGTTATCATCTCCACACTCATAAAGCTATTTTATTTCTGGATCATTTTAATAATATATTAAATATCAGCTTGATTTTCTTTAAGTATTCTTTCTCCCTTGGTCTTTAATTGAGTTTTGTTGTCTCAAATTCTTAATAGTTGCAAAATTAGTACATTAAATATGTTAGCCTATCCTTTTCTCATGCTCTATTATTAAGCATTAAAATTGGAGACCAAAATAAATCCTTGTTTTTCCCACAAATATACATTGATGCTGAAATATTCTCTTATTAACCATTTTAATTAATCATATTACCAAAATTATAAGCATTTCATTAACTTATCTCCTTTTCTTTCCCAAAGCATCCGCTTAAAACACCTATAGTCGGTTTCGGAAATTTTCTAGTATAAACTCTCTTCAAACAAATTCAGTACAAAAACTCATCTAAGGCTTCCTATGTCGATACAAAATGGGTTATATTTGCATATTGATTGGAAGCATTAGGGTACGTGGTACTTAAATGCATTTTTAAATCTGCGGTTCCAAATACTTAAAATGGCAGGCTTTAATTTTGGAATATGTACTACGTACCAAACTATGAGCATTAGATGATGGGTAAGAGCTCATTTGTATTTTTTCCAGTAAGATATTTTGGCTAGTTACTCTCTAAAAATGGAAGCTGCAGAACAGTTTTAATTTCTTTCCAATTGAGTGTAATTTGTGGGTTGTGTTGGGTGCAATTATTCCGAAGAGTAGAAAATAATTTGTGAGTCCCCCCCCCCCCCCTTCTCTATTACCATGTTTTCACAAGCGCAGAACATTGATAGCTATGAAGTCGATGTAGGTTTGGACAAGGGGTGAGGTTATTTCTGATCTTACTTTTTATACTATTTTAGTTTTCAGAAATGGGTGATTACACCAAGTATAAAATCAGATGCTTAAAATTGGTGTAGAATGGTTCCTTAGGGAGTGTAAAACAATTTTTAGCATCAAGTTTGATAAAGACAACATATTCACAAGGAGAGACTGTATTTTAAGGAATTATTTATGGTTTCCCCTCTTAATTATTTTACTTTTTTCCCATTAAACATTGCTTTATATCAGTTTGCTTTAAATTCAATTTGTTATACTATGACTGTTATATATCCACTACAAACCGTATGTACTTAAAAAAGTCTATTGCTTGTATTTTCTGGGGAGAAAAACAATGAGCATATGTATTTTGATAAAGAATATTTATTTATGAGTCATGTTACATTTGTACAATTTACCAAACTATACTTGATATTCAGATTTCTTAACAATAATTTTATTACGAATATTCAGTACAATTTACTTAGCATTTATGCTTTTATCGCTTAAATCCATCTATTGATAAATACATTTACACTCATACTTCGTTGTTACTGTCTTAATTTGATAATACTTCTGAAACAAATATTTAACTGTATCATTTGTAATATGATTTAATGTAATGTATACTAAGACTTAACGATATTAATAAACTATTCAATATGCATATTCATTTATTATGCTTAGTAACTTCCAACAAGTTGTATAATATTAAATTTGGAAGATTAATTATAAATGCTATTATTTATTTATGAACAATGGCTAAGTTAAGGGGACAAAATTTATTCAAAAAATTAAATTAAATTATTATAAATTACATCTCTGAATTTTTAAATAAAAAAAAAAACTCTACTTCATTCGACTGATTAACAAGTTTAACAATAATATACAAGAAAACATTTTATAATATAACCTTAAACAAAATTACATTATAAAAAAATTTTAATCAATGTTTATTTTGTACATACCTATTCTAACTGCTATCACAAGTGTATTTTTTGAAGTTATTGACTTATGTTCGTTTTTAATAAGCTTTCAGTTGTTAGGAAAGTTTTTTGGTTAAAAAATAATTGATTTTTAAGAAAAACTCTGTTCAATATGAATATATAAATAGATATTACTAAGACTTTTACATCATTGTACTTATCATTTAAATTAAATTATGTTTTCTTTTTTTTTTAAAAAGAGTCAATAAATTATTTAAGTAAGATTTCCTTTGATTAAAAGTTATATAAGAAGAAATTTACTATTTAATTTTCTTTGCAAACAATTATACTCTAACGATAAATATTGCTCCGGAGACCAATTTCATAGAAATACTATTTAATGCTAAGTAGTCTGTATGGCCTTTTAACTTTGTAATGTTTAAGATGATTTAATTGCATTAAATATTTTTACAAGAATGAGATTAACTGGAATTTTCACTAATTCAGAAAACAGTCATCCAATACGATAAAATTCTAATATGAGGGTTTCAAAATTAAGTGCAGACCAAAAAAAATAATAATAAATAGCAAATACATATTAATAGCAAGCACTAGCGCAAACAAACTTCTCCATATTTTTGAACGTTGCATTCGAACTCATATCTGTAATAAATACCACTCTCGTAATTTTAAAAGGTTAGGTTCTGTTCAACACAATTTTACAAAAAGCACTTACAATTTACCATTAAATAAATGTTAATTAACCCATATCTTAAGTGAATATTTTTTTAAAGATTAATACGATGAAAAAGGTATATAATTAAATAATAATACGAAGAGTTTTGTACTTAGAACATCACAATTGTAAAGGAATTGAAATTTTACTATAAATAAATGAAATCTACTGAATATTTTTTTCTAATTTGCTTAAAATTATCGAACATATCATTTTAAATCAATTATACTTACATGAAAGTTATCTTAAGAATTCTTCTTCTCACAAGTAACAACTTAGAATCTAATATAAGTTTTCATGTAACAAATTGTGTTCCAAGATTGGCTGGAAGAGAAATAAAAAACACTTGATTGATAAGAATAGGAAATAATTATGTTATAAAAGGAAATATATATACAATACATTTTAGGACAATAGTGGAGTACGTCATAACATAACTTTTATAACGTGAATAAATTGCGTTAGAAATACATATTTTTTTTAAAATTAATTTGCACTTTGACGAGTTACAATAGTTAACAGTGTTCCAAAATAAGCAGTTCTAATAATCAAGCATTTTTTACATAATTTAAGCAGTTCTCAAACACATTATCTGTCTTTTACTTAATGTTCCTTATCAATATATAGTTTTTTTTCATAATCACAGCATCTTTTCTTCATTATATGAATCTGAAATAAATTATTAGATTAAGAAATTGTGACAAACTTGGAATCTCTGTAAATGTATAATTATAATTCGTTTCCTGAAAATATCGACACAAAATTAAATCTTTATAGACTTCCACTGAACTTTTCAGTTATATTGAAATTTCGCTCTACCTTTTACAGAAATTAAGTTTCTAAAACCTATTGAGACTGAAATGAAGTAAACAGATAAACTTTATAAATATCGTTAATTTCTTCACATAATCAGATGCTTTGAAAAATAAAAATAATAATTTCAACAGTTTTTTTTTTAATTGAACTTTCCAGAACTTCACACAATACATATAGTTTATGTTTTTATTTTTGTTTTATTTTCTTGCAGTGAATACTAATTCATAACGAAATCCCTTTGAAAACTTATTGGATAAATATTTAGAGAATATTTTTCTGCACAATGAAAATAAAAATTAAATAGTAATTATACCTTCCTATCATTTGCTAAGCCCTTTTTTAAATTTTTTAGAGAATTATTAATATTTTAAAAACAAGATTGGTTTACAGCCTATAACGGGAGACAGGTGTGTTTAAAAACCAATTTAAAATTATCTTAAAGGTGTTATGAATAAATTATTAAATGCATAAGTAAAGTTTCCTTTTAAAAGCATTTATGTTCCAAATACTTGCAAAGTAGTTTTAATTCTGAAAATAACATAATTTTTTTCAAAAGGGATTCTTTCTTAAGTTATTATCCTAATATTCCTTCAGAAAATTATTATTAGGTGAAATAAAACTACTTCAGATCTGATCACTGAGCTAAAGAATAGATTAAAGTTACGTAACATTAAATATGCATTTAAGTATTTTGAATAATTAGTAACAATAGATAACGCTGTAATCTGTATGAAACGCAGGTTATAACAATACTTTAATCTAATGTATTCAAAATATATTAAGTCTCCAGTGCATAAACAGGACTGGCATTTTATGAGAAAAAGAAGACGTGAGTTTCGAAGCAAATTGAAAAAAAATGTACATTATGTTAATAATGCAATACATAATATGTTAGATACCAGATGTATTATGTGAAAGAAGAAGTATGTTTGAATTGTAAAGATAGATTTATAAGTCTTTTTAACTCATAAAAACTGAAAAACTCTCATAGAAACCCACTCTATAAGCATTGAATCAAATAGTCTGTTGTCAATTGTTGAAAGTATATTTATCGAGTAGCCTTCCCTATAATAAAATAATTGAATAAATTGTCTGCAATTGTTTTTTTCTATTACTCATAGCTGGATTTATTTAATCTGACAAAATTATATAATGCTTTTACTTAATGAAACGTCCCACTTTATTTACTGAACTCTATTGTCAATTCTTTGAAATGTGATTGTTCTCAATTCAGTTACATATAAACAAAACATTTACTAAAAAAGGCAGAAACAAATTTATACACACAAAATATTTCTTTGTCATCAATACATTTATTTCTAAAGTTTATTTTTAAAATATTATTTATAAAACTTGGATACAAGTTTATAATTCTTCTTAAAACTTTTAAATCTTTCTTAAACAGAACGTTATGTAGACATATCGAACTAAATTCATTGTAAATATATTTTATGTTTTAAATTGTTTCTTATTCAATAATTGCACAATACATTATTCGTGTTCACGCATCCACTTTGTTTCTTTCTTACATTGTATACATACAAGTAACAATGACTTTATTCAAAGTGAAAAAACGATTTTTTCAATGTTTCGGTTTTGTATTTAACTTCAATTCAGCAAAAAAATTTAAATAGTATAAAACAAAAGTAAACTTAAATTACAAAAAAAAAATTATTATTTTTGCTCTAATCTAAAGAAAATTAAGTGAATAACGATTAAATTTATTATTAAAATAACAAAACATCAGAACCTAATATAAAAAATTACATTTTATTAAAATTACTCTAATTCTCAACCATACTTATACAAATAAATATAATACATGAAACATTCAGTAATTAAGGAGACCTCTAAAAATAACTAATACAAATATGTATTTCTATAAATCAAATTTCGTAATTGAAGTTTAAATAAATTCTTTAGATCTCAGACTTTTGAAATTTTTGGGATCCTATAAAAAATAATCTAAAAATTAAGCATTTTATCAATATGAAGGTATTACTTATGATGCATTGTTCTGAAATTTTATCATCTATACCATCGCTTAAATAAACCATTATTCTCTTTTTATCCCACGCCCCTATATTCATTCATTCCACCTGGCCAATACTTATATAAACTCTCCAATATATAGCCTGTTATCAAGAACGGACGATTAATCTTCCATGGAAGATACTTTTAAGCCGAGATGAAGCAAGATACTTATTACATTTTTTCACCGCTTCGTTTGATTGAGCAAAAATGGTTAAAAAAAAAAAAGAACGAAGAAATAATTTTTGGCACATTACCCTTTTTCTAACCAATCAATAAGCTCTGAGTTTGATGCACCTCAAAAAGAATCTGTTTCACCGCTGTTAGAGGAGGGAAACGAGAGAGAGGAAGAGATCATCAAGACAGAATAGAAAAGATAAAAACAAGCTAAATAAATGCAACTTGACAGTGAGAGTTAAGCTTAGTTAGGAAGGCAATTTTTGCATATACCTGTATGTTTGCCTCTAGGGAACATGGGTTTAATTTTTTAGACAGCAATGGCTCTTTGTTATGTACTACTCACTGAAAGCTTATGCCCCAGAGATTTGATGGATAATAAACTATAGCTCTTTCTTTATATTAAGAACTTTTTGCGTCGTAATTCTAGCTATTATATTGCGCTGTTGCGTCGAAGCAGTGCTTTTTTTTCGTGTTTTTAATGGGGTTTCCCTTTCAGTGTAGGGATATTGTTGTTTATGGTATATGCTGGAGCTGTACTAATCCGATAAAACGCAATACCTTGAGTAATTCAACATATCAGGGTACATTTTTCATATAAGTTGTGTGAGCCATTTTGGATACTTTTTGGGTCTTAAATTTTTTGCAAAAAAAAACCATTGACGTAGGTCCAAAAAAAGTTGTAGCAAAAACTGTGTTAACATTATAATATTTAATGAAATATGTACTGTAGCTTCGCAATAATAACATTTTTTTTTTTTTTGCTTTTTACATAAGATTTTGATTTATAACAGCATAAGCCTCACTCCAATAAATTTCAACAAAAGCTATCTAAAGAGAAACCATTCTTATCAGATTTGAGTGTAGTCTATCTAGTAAAATATAAAGACCTTTTCATGAACAAGTAAGATTTTATCCTAACGAAGCATTAATTATTAGTTTTATTATCTTTACATTTAAATATTATTCCGTAAGTACTCTATTGTTAAAATAATTTTAAAGGAATTTCATAATTGTTTTGGGTACAAGATTTTACCTGCTATTGCGAATTAACAATTAAATTTTTCAGACTGGAAAAACAAATATCAGGCTTATAAACAGTTTTCTATATTCTTTAAAATATCATTTTATAACGACGCTTACTTCAGTTTTGTTCTTGTAAGAATACCTTTTAATTCATTATATGCTTCAAATAATAGCGTTTTAAATTTATTTAATTATGAATCTATTATTGAAAACGTAATTACTAAAATTTTCTGGCATAATATTCATTGTATAAGAATTATTGACACTAAACACAAATGATATGAGTATTGTTTAATATTTTATGGAATTATATTCATATCTCATATTAAATGTATTCTTATTTCTGAGAAATTACATCAACCTTATTTTCAAATGATACTTTTAACACCTTTTGTAAAGGTTTATTAATTACTTGCATAAAGCTCAATTATAAAATTGAAAGAATTTCAGCAAAAGCATTTTTACTAGCGAATTAAAGCTTATTCTATAGCTTCACTCTATAATATGATGAACAATAGATTGCATGAGTATTGAAAAGCATCTCTTAAATGACCTTACAAAAGTGAAGCCTTTGAGGCTGCGATTAAATATAATTGAGCGAAGTGATTATTTTCATTTATCTCCAAAAATGTTTACCTACAATTATTTGATAAATAGTAATAAAATCCTCGTATCATTTTTACAACTTGTAATGCTGTGTGTTTCAGTCTATCAATAAGAAAAACTGCCTTTTTGTCTATGATACGATACAAGTAACTTGAGAATTTTACAAAAAGTTCAAACAAACTCATTTCTTAAAAAAGTTTAATTATTTAGCGTAAAAAATTAATCTCAACAAGGCGTATTTGAGTAAAAACTGATTTAGAAGGGAAAAAAAGAACGTCGAATTTTGTTAATTTCCTTCTGAACGCAATTAGACAACAAGATCATTATGTCTAACTTATTCTTTCTATACCTTAACAATAAAAAACAATTCCATGACATATATAATTTATGTCACTTCCCACCGCATAAGGATCTTTGGAATCCTGTGATAATAATTCCTTATAGTTTGGTTATGAGTTGGGTTTTTTTACCATCTAAATTACAGCATGTAAAGAGCAGGGAATAAGTAGTATGGAAGTTAGGAGAGGGAGAGCCAGCTCAGTTATCGTCCTCGTCATTTGACCGTGGTTCAAAATTACGAGGTCCGTCACCAATAGTCCTTGTGTTGCATCTAGTGCGACGTTAATAAGACTAAACTAAAAGTAAGTAAAGAGCAGGGGTAGAAAAAAATAATAAATATCAAATTTTATATCTTCTATCTCCATTCACCAGCAATTTATAAATAAAACATTTTCATTTACTAATCCGATTTATACTCTATTAAAAATAAACACTAATTTATTCAATTTCTGTGACATATTTAATTCATTATTTAACTCTTCGCCGTCTTTCAACCTAAAATTTGCCTCTAAGGAACAGATAATCACCGTCTCCTTTGAGACCCCTTTGAATTGTCAATTCTAGATTTATGACCTAATACTTATTGGCTTTCCAAATCACTCGTTCTGATTCAAACATTTATCGCAAACAAACGAAACTTGTCTTAGTGCCTTAACTAAGATTCGTTTCAATTCAAATGATTAGTTACGATTCTTTAATACAACTTACTAATAATTATCAACCTTCTATTATCATCTATCTTCCACAACTTTTTTTGTTTATATTTCATTTATAAATCATTTATTCATTTCATTGCACATCTTTTCTTCATCTAATTTACCTAATAAAGTATAATTTCCTTTGGGAAAAAATTTTAATTTTATACAATTCAAATTTTTAAAACTCCTAGGTTACAGAGAAGAAAAAATTAGGAATAACCTAACGTCACAAACTAAAACAATCTCAGTCGTAAAAATAGCTTATTGTTATTTCCAAATATTCCAGAAAACTATAAGCATATCCGATTCCATTGTTACTTTCAAGATATTAGAAATTATTTTCTCGACTTTTATTTGTGTTCTGTTTTTTCCCAAAATAACTAATTTGTGGCATTTTTTCAAACATATCATGTTTATCATATTGCTTAAGCAAAACAAATATTTAAGTAAATTGGTTGAAATTCAAATGAACATATTCACATTTTTTAACAAACCTAAAGAAAAATCTTAGTGATACTTTTGCCTTAATATTCTACATCTTTTGGTCTGAATTCTCTTTCTACAAAAACAGTTTTTATATTTGGCAAAACGTACTAGTGCACTGAGTAGAATGTGACGGAAAAAAATCATATCCTTTTCCTGGAAAGATGCGGAAATTTCTAACAACCACTGCCTCTCTTACTGTGTGACAAATATTCTCATCTATGGGTGTGATGATACTTAATTATATTTGATTTCTGGACCATAACACAAATGAAAAAAAATGAAAATGTTCTTACTTGAAGACCAAAAGGTCCTTGGAGGAATTAAGACCATCAGGACTAATTACATTCGTTAGAGAAGTCAAGTGAAATGGGGTGTGCATACCATGACTTTTCATGTGAATAAAAATTTTGCAAGAAGTGATTCAAAACGGAAAGAGGTATGTACTTTTTTTTTTCTTCTCACGTTTCTTTCCCCATATTTTGTTGTTGCATCCTTCTGTAAATATTGGCGTTGAGTTAGGAGTTAGAAATAATCAATTCGACAAAGAATGAAAGATAAAAGGACTTAGTCTCTAGGGTGTTTATTGGAGAATCATTGTGTTTCCTTCAACTCAGTCTTTATTTTATTTTCCAAAAGTTAAAAGATGAAAGAAGATTCGTGCGTGCAATAAAAGATTCTTAAGACAAAGCAGATACATTTCTTTTGATAGTTTTCATACAAATAATGAAAAAAATTGAATTTTAATGCAATTTACGTATGTAGGAAAAGTCATTTTCATTTGAATTAAACAGTTTTGCATTTTAAAATGAGAGTTTAAATCTAGTTCTTTTTTTCCTTATTGTGTTTTATCCCACGCTTTTTATATTGACTTTAAGAAAACGAATCGATGTACAGGTAATACACAAAATATTAGAAGTTCCAACTGCTTAGGAAGCGCAAAAGAAGATCTTATATAAATTTTTAATTCAATTGGGGTGTATCAGTTTTCTATATACTCGTATATGAGTATAGTAGGAAAACAGCAATTTACTTTAAGTAATATTGTTACAAAAATGCACCAGTTATATAACGTTCTCTTAAAATGTCACGTTTCAATGATTTGCAAAAGTGCAGGTTGTTGTTGTGATGTTAACATATGATATGGGTAATGTTGACATGATATGGTTAATGTTGACATGATATGGTATGTTAATGTTGACATGATATGGGTTTCAGTGCCTGAAATAATTGATATTGTAGGTGTGATAATTGGAACTGTTTCGAAAACTGTAGCAATTACCAAAATGAACAATGTGCGATTTCTAAACCTGGAAACTGTGAACGTAAAAGGAATTATAAGACAAGGAACAGCAGAAATCTCCAAAAATTTTGTGCCTAAAACATAATTTCTCAACTTATTCGAAATTGCATATTCGAATATTTTTCAAGAAGATCCTTCTTATACAAAACTATTCGTCGGAAACTATAGATCAAATATTTTTATGTCTGTGCTGCGAAGAGCTCTAAACTTTCATTACTCACATGAATGCCCAAACCATACATACAGAGGTGGAGGGAGTATCAAAACTGGAACATTGATGACTGGAAAGATGTAATGGGATCCAACAAGTCATCTTTTGTTTTGCTTCGCATCACAAGAAGAGTGTATGTTTGGCGACGTCCTTCAGAAGCTTTCCATCTTAACTACTTTTTCCAACTTCAAAGCATTGAGATGGGACTTTTGTGAGGATGCAATTTCTTGGTATTCTTTCACACCAGTAGTCTTTCTAAAGGATTGGACAGCTGCTTAATATTATTTGAACGTAATTGGGGATCATTTTCATTCAGTGTAGCACACTGTCTTCCTTACAGGATGTCCCTTTTGCTTTATGGATAATCCTCTCATATATACAATAGTGCTCTAAAGGTAATTTAATGAATTAAATAAGTTTCCTTGGTGTCCTCAGTCATCAGATCTTAGCTTTGTTATAGATGTACATGAATATATTAAGCGACAAAAGAGGGGATTATTTGAACACTAGTAGAATTGGGAGTGATCATACAGAAAAAGTAGTATAAAATAATTTTAATTTATCTAAGATATAAGTATAGATATATTCTGCACAGCTTTGTGCTGCCATTAATGCCCATGACAGAACAACATCATATAAATGAAAATATTGATTAAGATATTTTATGTTTCTCCTATTTTTTTCTTCTAACCATATGTTTCTTTCAATTAAAATTAATACATTATGATGTGTTTCTATTCTATTCATTTTATACAGAGTGTTTCCAATCTACTCATTTTCAACAGAATGTTGTTATTTTATTCTTTTTACATATTTTGTAATAACAATTTTCATATCAAATAAATTATTTTTGTAACTTAAGATACATTTCTTTTGCCCTTTTAAACTTTTTACAAAATAAAAATAAAATAGACAAAAGTTTTATAAAACTTTAGAAAATATACATTACTTTCATCCAAGCAGGCCTAAAGACGGATTTTAAAAATTATATATTTAATTATAAATATGTGTTTCATATGGATGAAAAATATTAGATAAAAAACACTTGTCTATTTTAAACATAAAAATACTTTTAAATAAGTGTCATTTTTGTTTTCTAATATTTAATAATAAATGCTCAAATTAGACAAATAGCTAAATCATAATTCTTTTGAAACATATCATCATTATAAAATCATTCATTTATTTAGCATATTAGTTAACCATATTACCAGAAGTACACGCATTATACTGAAAAGTTTCCTCATTTTACTGAAGAGTTTGATCCAAAAACGGGTAATCATTTTTCGAGAAAATTCAAGTATAAATTCCCTGCCATCAAATTCGATAGCAAAACTCTTCAAAACTTTAAATGATCCTTGAATTTATGCTTAGTGGGTCATGTTTACATATTGATTGGGATTGTTAAGGGTAATGTTCCTAATTGGAGTTTTAAATCTGTGGCACTTACGTCTTAAAATTACAGGTTTCTTGTGCGCGTGATTAAGACACATATGCTTCTGTCACCAATCACGATCATTATTTAATGGATGTGCCTCTTGGTGCTTTTTCTCCATTAGTTGTTTCAGCTAGTTGCTCTCTTAAAATTGAAGTGTCGAATCATTTTAATCTCCTTGCCATGATGCGTAATTTGTGAAGATAGCTGTTATTTTAAAGTGTAGAAAATTTGTTGAGATTTCTTTTTCTCTGTGGTTATATATTCACCATCACAAAAGAGAAATTAATTGAAAGTTATAATATACTTGAAGGCTGGAACTTGAAGAGAGGAAATATTACCAACACCATTCCCCGTTCTATTTTAGTCTTCAGAGTTGATAATTACACCCGGCATAATATAAGTTAATAAAATTGGTGCTGAAAGATAGTTTGGAAGCAAAAGACAATTTTAGATTACTGAATCTTGAACATGTTCTCTTATATAAAAACCTAAAAACTGTACTTTAAAAAGCAATATTGAATTCCTTAAAAAGAATTAGTAGGTCCTTTATAATTAATAATACATTATTCGAATTTAATAAACTGTTTAACCACTGTGTCAAGTTAATCAAAAATGCATTATTTCTACTGCAATAAGCATGCTTGCTTATTATAATTGCTTGAGATGCATTTGTCCTTGTAAAATTATCAAATCTTATAGTTAAGCAAGAAATGAATATTTTCATATTTAAATGTATTTAGCAAATATTTAAGTCAAAAAATTGAATCTCCTTAATCTCTCTTTCTTATGCCTGACTCTGCTTTATGTTAAATATAAGATCCAAACACTGCTCACTTTTACAGACATATTTATATACAGGGTGCCCACTAAAGTCCCTTACCACCCTCTTAACTTCGGAATGGCTACTGCTATATTCATAAAAGTTGTATTTAGGTATAGTAAAATAGCAATGTGCTACTCAATGAAACTACCAACTGCGCCACCTGATGGAACATTTCAGAGTTAGCAATCCTATATTGAAAACGGAGCAATATAATGAAAAAAGTGATTTACAAAGTTATAGAGCCTTATCGATTGTGTACAAAAATCTCCCTGCTGATATTAATGTGAGGAATAGAACGGCAAATACGAGCATATATTTTTTAGCACTTTCCTGCACTGTGACGTCCCGAAACTTGAACGGAAGAAGAAACGGTCATCTTTCGGGCAAACCACGACCCTGCAATATGGCACAGTGGCATCGTGGATATTCGTTATAATCGTTCTATACTTCTCATTAATGTCCTCAATGTGTCTTTTTGTACAATACAGATGATGCTCTATAACTTTGTAAATCACTTTTTTCGATGTCTTGTTCCGTTTTTGAGATTGGAATGCTAACTCCGAAGTGTTCCACCAAGTAGTGCCATAAATGGTTTCATTCAGTATCACATGACTGCTTTACTATACCTAGACAACACTTTTATAAATATAGCAGCAGCCATTCCGAAGCAAGGGACTTTAGTGGGCACCCTGTATGAATGTATATATATATATATACGAGAATTGAGTGAAACGTTTTCGACCTGTACGTGGAGACGGCAGTACTCTTCAATTAAAGCAAGAGAATGTGGTTGCGCATCTTTTGACAAGTATTTACCAAATTTTCAGGCATTTAAGCCGCGCAACAACCGTGTGAACAAGTCATTGTGATTGCTTTTGTGAAAATGGAAAAATTCGGTATCAAGTTCTCATCAAATTTTTGTTTTTGAAAAGAAACACGGCTACTTAAATCAAAGATGAATTGCACTCTGTGTGTGGAGTTTCTGCACCATCATTTCCCACCATGAAGTTTTGGACAGCTAAATATGTAACACCCGATCGTTCCGGGCGTTATCTTTTGCCATCACTAATTTCAAATATTAAATACTACGACACCAATAATTACAGAACCACCAAAACAACTTTCACAATTTATTAATATATATTTACTATGACATCAATAATTATGCTCTCCAGGTTAAGTTTTCTATCACTTTAATTCAACTCACCAATAATAATCTAACAGCCTCTTACCAATATATTTTATCAACTGCAACTCCGAATCTGGAACAACTGCATAGAGTACTATATCGAATCTTTATCCGAGTAATCTATACTCGAATCCTCACTACTAGTCTATACTTCCACCTTCATCTTATATAGCACTTAGACTTCACCTCCTCTCACTACAACGCCTCTCTGATCCTCCTTCAGATACTCTACTCCTTCAGATGGAGTTTATATAATTCTCAATTTA
>BMAW01038060.1:192486-245347 GCA_019974015.1 Nephila pilipes | reverse complement strand
CGTTTCATTTTTGGTTGGGCAAAGGTTGTTTAGTGAAAGCAATCAATCTCAATTGAAAGTCCCCAAGGTTAGTGAAGAGAAACAGCGAATAGCCCAATGTCACAAATTTAAGCGCGGCCGTATCAGCTTGAGAGGCCATGAAAGTTTGGGTAGTCCGACGAAAGCAACTATTAACGATAACATCACTAAAGTTCCCCAAAAGGTGTTAGACGACCGTAGAACTAAAGTGAGAAAGATAACAGTGGTAGTGAATATGTCCAAATAATGTGTTTTTCACATATTGAATCAAGATTTAGGTATGAGAAAGCTGTCCTCGCTTTGGGTGCCATGTGTACTCACATTAGACCAAAAACGAGTTTGAATGGACATTTCCAACATGCTGTTAGAGCAGTTTAGGCGCTATAAATCAGAAATTTGGCACCAATTAGTTACTGTAGAGGAGAATTGGATGCACCATAATACGACCGAAACAAAAAAAATATTGTCAAAACAGTAGACTCCGAAGGGAGAATCAACTCCTAAAAGAGCAGAAAATATTTTTTTTCGGCTGAAAAATTGACGGCAACTGTTTTCTGTGATAGTCATGGGGTTACTTAAACGACTTCCTTTAAACAGGAAAAAAATTAAAGGGCCATACTGTGCATCATTACTTGACAAGATGAAGACAAAAATTGCGTAAAATTGGCTATATTTGCAAAGAAAAAAATTCTGTTTCACCAAGACAATGTGCCGTCTCACACCTGAGCGGTTGCCATGGCAAAAATCCAAGAATTATGATTTGAACTTCTTTACCACCTTCTTTACTCACCAGATCTAGCCCCACGTGACTTGGTTTTGTTCCCTAATCTAAAAACTACCCTCGGTGAATAGACATTTTCATCAAATGAGAAGAATCATCACCTTCGATAACATTTATTTTGCAGAAAAAGATGCCGACGGATTAAGAGATTAAAACTCATAGGGAGAAATGTGTACATTTACAAGAAAGTTATGCAGAAAAATAAAAATAAATTTAGAGAAAAAATGTCTTGTATCTTTGTTAGGTCATAAAATTTTCAGCCCAAACTCGTATGTATGCATGTATGTATTCTTATCAAATACTTTTTTGATTTCATTAATACTTATTTTAAGTTATATAATTAGTGCAGCAAACTCTGATGATAACAGTTAGCGTTATTTTCCAAGTTATTTTGATTTTATTGCAAATGGGCTTCTTTTAAATGCAGCAATTTACTCACAGTATAAAATTAAATAGTACATAGTTACTTCCCGATTAGAGAAAAAAAATTACTGTTCTTGTTCAGGTTTCATCTGTGTCACTCACCAAGGAATTTATGTTAGGACTTATGTAAGGAATTACGTTACACAAAAGTTGTTATTATTTTTTATTTCTTTCCGAGTAAATAAATCCAGGAATCTATTTCTTTGTTCTCCAAAAAACTTTCCCTGTTAATGTTAAATTTGATATTAAGTGTTGAATTTGGAGTTGAATTATTCTCTTCGGTTATTTTACATGCAGTTAAGTATACTTTTTAATTCGTTCAAATATTGCAGCTTGAAGGTCATTGCTCTAACATATGGTTGCGGCCGTGATAGCCCAGTGATCACGGTCATGAGCTTCGAAGATGAAAAGTTTTTCTTGTTGAGAAGTGGATTCGACCCTTGATGTTACTAAAAAAGCACTATGTAGCGAGACTGATGCACTTAAGTCTGTGTCAAGTCTCCCCTATTGATGTGACTTTGGAGACAGCAATACCAGCTTAGGTGTCCTCGTCCCTTGACCGGGGCTCAGAATTAGGAGATCCATTGCCAATAGCCTTAGAGTTGCTTTTAATATGACGTTAATAAAAAATTGATCAAAAAGCGAGTATGTGGATAATTAACATTTATTATAACTTTTTTAAACTGTGCAGACTCCGATGACTTAAGGAGTATCTTCTAGAAAGTTACTGTGTTAACATTAAATGAAGACCATTTAACCTTTTAAGTATAAATTCTAAGATCTAAATAAAATTATGCCATTTATTATATCTATTAAATCATGTGTTAGAGAATTATAAATAATTCTTTAAAAGGAAAATTAATCTAAAATGTTAGTTTGTTCTATTAAACAATATAAGGACTCGCGTGAAGTATAAATAAATTAAATTAGGTGTGTAAGAATACGAAAAATTATATTTGTTAAACATTTCAGCTTCAAATTAACTCGAATATGTTTTAAAAATAACAATTTTTCTCAAAGGATATAGGTGTTTGATAACGAACAATATTAAATCAGTTGTTTTGTGAAATTAAAAGTTTTGAAAGTTGAAAAGAGTTTTTCGTAATAAGTGGATAAAAGTTCAAAGGGTGATGGAAAACATCTAAACAAGCAATTTTCATAGTATAATGCACAGCTGGGGAGCAAGCAGTATACCGCTAACAAGCGCTGTAATGGTAAGCATACAGGGCGAGTTTTCTTTTACATTGTCATTTCTACCGTGGATTTTAAGATTCATGGCCCTTTTTCCTGATTAATGTACGTCTCCATACCTCTTAAAAGTCATTGCAAAAATGACGATATGTAAGAAAACACGCTCTTTATGTTTTCCGTTACAGCGCCGTATAGCAGTTCACCGCTTGCTCTTCTCCTGTGCATAGTACCGTAAGAATTGCTTGTTTAGATGTTTTCTATTACCCCTGAAATTTTTCTCCATGAATTACGATACACGCTGTATAATGCAACGTTCATAATGGTTATCCGAAATCTTTTACAAATATTGTGTAACAGCATACTAGTAAATATAAGTCTGTTAAGTTTTTTTTTTTTTCAGAGAATATATTGCTTTAAAATTGTCATTTTTGCGAATTACCATAAAATGTTCGTTCATATTTAAAATAATAAATAGCATTTGAAAAACAGTACTTGAATCCTTTTGCTAAGCAGCTTAGAAAATTTAATTAAGTACTGAGAGAATCTGTAACACGTCCAGTTGTTTTGTAAATTTAAAATATGATTTACCACAAAAATGTATGTTATAAACAAATTGTGTTGATATATCAATATTCCTCAATTACATCTTTCTTAAACATATCCATTTTTACATGGATATTTTAAATGCATAACAGAATTTCCAACTTAGCTCATAATCATTCTATATCATCACTGCTTAAACATTAAGCTAAAAGTTATATAAATATTGCGAATGGTTTCTTATTAATGGGACATACTTTCTATAAAAAAATTACGTATAATCCAGCTAGCACGCAACTGAACATTCATTAGTTTAATTTTTATTCAATCCTGAATGCTTTATGTTCTTGAATTTTATAAGTTATAAAAAATATTAAAAACGGACCAATAATAACTTCCCTTGTTCATACTATTTTTATTAATAAATCACTATTCTTCTGATCCGTACACCCTCATATCTTTTCATTGCTGATAACTAATACTTATATAAACTCACCAATATAGAACGTTATCATAAACGGGTGATTAATCATCCGCTGTATTAGATACACTTAATCCAAGATGGAGCAATATACTTATTGCCCTTTTCAGCACTCAAATTGATGGGACAGAGAAAAAGCAATGCCAAAAAAAAATGCTACGGAAAGAAATAATATTTGACACATTAGTGCTTCTCTAATTAATCAATAAGTTCTCCGAGTCTAAAACCTATGAAAAAAATACCGATTCGCTGCTTAGGAGGGGGGGGGAAATCACCAAGCTTGACAACAATAGATAAAAACAAAGCAAATGAATCTTGACAATATGGGTTAAGCTTAGTTAGGAAGAGAATCCCCAATATACAGCTATAATGTTGTCACCAAGCAACCCGGATAATGTCTGATATAGTATTGGCTACCTCTTTTGGTCTACCTACAGAAGGTTTATACCTCAGAGATTTCCTTGATAATAAAATGCAGCTCTTTTCTGATATTTAGGAGAAGTTTTGCGCCGTAATTCTTACTGTTATGTTATGGTACAGTGAGGAAGCAATGTTTTTTTTTCTCTTTCTTTTTAATGTATTTTCCTCTTCACTGCAGGAACATCGTTATTTACGGCATAGCTTGGAGTTGTATTAATCCGATAAAGCAGAATGTCTCGAGGAACTCAACATATCATACTATATTTCGCTATGTAAGTTGCATCAGCTCTTTTGGGTGCTTTAATGCATCTTAAAACGAGCGGCATGCTTGAATAACAACTGGCGCAAGTCATAGAAATCTGGTTTCTTTTAGAATCTGGAATAAAAAGATATTATTTATAAAATATCTACTCTTAAGTCGTAATGTTCAATTTCTCTTTTCTTTTTTTTCTGATATGAAGTATATTGTCCTTTATCATGAAATGTATCCCAATAAATTTCTTTGAAAGCTATCCAAAAGATTAAAGTTAATGGAAGCTGTCTTAAACCATTTTGAGGCGCTGGTTGCTGTTGAAATGTAAACGCATTTGAAAGAACACATAAAATCTCGTCTCAAAGCTCTGTACTAAGCCTTTATTATTCTCTTTATTAACGACGTTCTTTAAAAAGCTTTCTGTTATTAAAAGCATTATGAATAGTAGCTGTAATTGTATTCGAGACAGAAATGTATTAGTTTTAATGTAAATCAACATTATTGTTAGACAGAAAAAAATTCTAGTATGTTTATAGCTTTCACAATGTAGAATTTATAAAATTATCGTTGCTAATGGATTTTCCTTTCACATTACAAGTGCACTGTAAAACAACTTTCATCGTTAGTTTAATAAATGTGTAAAGTAATTAGTTTTAATTTAAATACTTCACATATACTCCCAACTTATTTATGTATATAATACATTACCTCTATTATATGAATAGTTAAAATGTATCCATGATTATAAAGTAATAAATACAACTGTTACATATAACAAGTGTTTAAATTTAATATTATTAACATTTTAAGTAAATATTAACTATTTTAAGCATTTGATTACATTCTACTTGAAATTCAATACTTATTAAATCTATATGTGGAATGAAACATAAAATGTTTAATTTATAATTGGAATATAATGACTAATAATAATTTTTGAATGCATCATTTTCGCAAAAATTTCCTGTCTGGGCTAAATTAAAAGTAATCTTAAGGTTATATAACATTTCCTCGGCACATTCTAGAAATTTTTATTTCAGATAAATGTAGCGGAGATTTAATGCGTGAAAGCTATGCTTTTGAAAATAATTACTTTGTTAATATCAACTGGGTTGATAATTTGAATTAAAATCAGCGTATTTTTTTCATTTTAAATGCTTATTTTAATATTTCATGTAAACGTACATGAACTAATAAATTACTCTGCAAAATTATATTTGATAATTGACACTTGATTTAGAGAATTTTGATCTTCCGTAAAACAAGCAATCGCACACCTATTTTTGACTATTTATAACATATCTGTTTTCCTTTATTGCTAGAATATACGGGACAAGTTAATTGAGACTTAAAATTTAATTCATAATGCTTTTTTAAGAAAAATGTTGGCAACAACCAACATTACTAAAGGAAATAAAAACAAAATGATTACTGAAATTTCAACATGATGATTTTTTTCTTCACTTTGATTTTGTATAAACATTTGAAAAGTTTCTCACTAAAATTCACTGATTCTATGGAATGTTTCAAAAATGCGATTATCATTTAGTTTGCAAAATCAAACACTTGTAGAAATTATTTAAATTACTCAGGAATTTAAAAGTTGCTTCGCGAAATAAAAAAAAATAGAGAGAAAAGTTGATAAGAATATTTTCATACAAATAAACTTCATTTAAAGAACTAAATTATTGTGTCCACAAAAGATTATCTTATAATATTTAAAATTACTTGCAATATATAGATGGTGCTTTTTATTCTGAGTTTGCATTCATATATACAGAAAAATATAACAAAACACACACATCTTTTTTTCCTAGAAAAACATAAGAATTCTGATTGCCAATGCCTTTTACGCTGTAACAAACACTCTCGTCAACGATTGTTATCATATTCAGTTTTCTCTGATTTCTGGAGTAAGGCACGCCAGCAAAAAATGGAAAATCTTCTTACGTAGAGGCCTAGAAACTTCTAGAAAGGAATTAAGCCCATCAAGAGTAATTGCATTCAAAAGAGAAGTCAAATGAAATGAGATGTACCACCAATAATCTTTCACGGGAATAAATTTTTTTGCAAGACTGAGTCACAAAGGAAAGTTATATGTACTCTTTTCTGTCAACTTGTATTTTTTTATCAAAGGACCCGCCTTACCATTGTGTTGTAGCATTCTCCTGTAAATATTGGTGCTGAATCAACAGTCAAAAAATAATCAATTCGAGCATAAAATGGCAAGATAAAAGGATTTATTCTCCGGGGTGTTTATTGGAGGATCATTGTGTTTTCTTCACTATTCACTATTTGTTTTATTTTCTTCGTTTTTTCACACAAAAAAACATGTGCATTCACGAAACTATTTCACAAACACTGGACAAGAAAATTTTTTAATTCAGTTATTATAATTTAGTACAAATGGACATGTATGTTTTAATTAAGGATCAAACTCGATATTTCTTGTAATTTATAATTAGTTGAATGATTTTTAATTGTTATATATACATTCTACACAAAATAGCTTCTCATTTCATTTAACATTAAATAATTGAAAATAGAATATATTTTATTTAATTTTTTTTAAATAAGTTCCATCTTGAAAGCTCATAAACATTATCTGTAAAAAAAATAGATGTATTAATAATGCAAAAAATTCATTGTTACATGTGAATATTCTTCTAACATGAACACTTGACTCAAGAGTACTAAGGATGGAATTATACTTGATTTACTTAGCAGTACTTATACATTTATTGTATAGAAA
This sequence comes from Nephila pilipes, assembly GCA_019974015.1. Taxonomy (NCBI): domain Eukaryota; kingdom Metazoa; phylum Arthropoda; class Arachnida; order Araneae; family Nephilidae; genus Nephila; species Nephila pilipes. The sequence continues at coordinate 238,488 of BMAW01038060.1, read as the reverse complement.
TACCTTTAATATAATTTATTAATTTCTATTTGATAATTTTGAGCTATATGACAAACGTTATTGCTTCTTAAAAAAAATTTTAAAAAAAGCAATCATTATTTGCGAATAATGTAACTTAATTACATAATATAACATTCAAAAGATTTGTAAGTATTTATTTTTACCATCGAATGAATTCATAATTCAAATTATTGTACAGTAAGAAATTTCATGAGCATTCTTCAATTAAAAAGGAGATTATAACGAACTTTGTATGTTATATTATTTATTAATGGTTTTTTATCTTTTGTTTATTACCAATATAATGTCACATTTATGTGCATTTTCTAGAATGAAAAACAGAATCTCTTTCATAAATTTATAAAAAAGAACTGTAAATGTTTTTATAAGTTTTTTCTGATGTATAACTAAAATTCTGAATTGCTTACAAACCAAATAGAAGTTTTTTTTTTTTAAAAAAAAATAAAGTTAGATATAATTTTATTATAACTTCATTTTTTTTTTTTTTTTTTTTTGAAAATTAAAGCATGAACAAATTATCCATAAAATAATACTTAACTTTCAGTCCTCATGAGCAAGTTTTGTTTCTTGGAATAAGACTGCAAATCTAAACCTTTACATACATTTAAATTTTTTCCTCATTCATGGATAAGAAAATTGTCAAGTGTTCCAAAATAAACTTAACTGTTGTAAGCAGCTTATAGCAAAAACTAAACAACTGAGTTACATAAAAATTAGGTAGTGGTATAATGACATAATGGGAAATTTATCTAGTACGAAAAAATTCATTCTAAACATCAGCACTAGATGGCTTGTAATGGCTTTATACAGAACATAACCAGCAACTCTAAGTTTGATTAGTTTCATACTAATAAAACATATTTTATATGCTGCAACCCTTCTTTGCTTTTAACTGGGAGCGTGAAATCATGAATGATAATTCGACCTCATAATTTTTAATTGTGATAAAGGACAACACTTTGACTGTAGTACCTCCGTTTCATACCACACAACGTAAGGACTTTAAGGTCCAAGACTATTTATCAGCATCCTTTATTATTCCTCACAGGGGATCTTTATTAGAAACACGGTTGGAGTACGCCTTAGTTATATCAATGCATCGAAAAATGGAGAAATATAAAAAAAAGTATACATAATAACAATTAAAGAACGCCAGATTATTTTTAGTACATTTATTTATTATATTGTAGTACAGTTTATTTGATTGTAACACGCTATTAGCAATTCCTTAACTTACTAATATTAATTGCAGACAAACTGGCTGTTCGGTATTGGTTGATGACTAATAATTTAGCATCATCATTGTGTTGTAACTGCAGAAGAATTTTTATTTGAATTTCGTATAAACACATAAAATTCAATAAATTATAATTTCCCTTGATTTATAGTGAAATCTTCTTGATACCTCTAATGGAGCTCTAGTGTATTACTCGCTCCCCTCGATTCGACAGATGAAAGTAGTAGTAGTTTTTAACACGAGTATTTGAATTGACATTGGTGTTAAAAGAGCCAAAATTGAAAAGAAGGTGATAAAATGAATTCATCACACTTACGCAAGTTCTTTTATATATATAATGTGAACTTCTAGAATAAAATACGTATCCAAACTGTCCCGCGAAGTCTTTTGGGTTGTTCAGGCCTGTTCTATGGCATGCACTTCTATATACCATTGAACGAACAATTTTATGCCTTATGATGAAAGCTGACGTTAGGGAATAACAAATCATTCATGTTTTGTAAACATGAAATTAATTAATTTAGCAGTTGTTCATTATTTTTTGAATAAAATTATTTAAGTCATCCAGCAGTTATGTTTATAAATTAACTAACTTTAGGTACTAGATAGGATTCCCATCATCCTCTCATGATGACATTTTCCTCTTTAATTAAAATTCGGTTGTATAATTTTTCATATAAGTTACTTGAAAAAGTCATGGTTAATTTGGAACACTCAGTAAATGTAGGTTTAAATCTTTAAATATTATTAATCATCTACAAAATTTTATATTTTAAAATATTAAGTTCAAGTATTGAAAATGACATAATTAATCCTAGGATTTGTACATCTGACATTTTAATCAAAATCAAAATTGCTAGTTTATGAAACCAACGGCTAAACATTTTATCAATGGTACGAAGTGCTAAATTTTTATTACTTACAATAAGATCACTTCAAAAACCAATAAAATGTTTCACTGTTTTTTTATAAATTAAAATATAATTAATGGAATTGGTTATCAGAATTTTTCAAAACTGTGCGGGTGCTGGATCATACTAATTTATTAATGGGAATTGTAAAAGCAAATGTTAGCCCTAACGGATAGTTTTAAAGCTGTAGCTTCCATACTTTAAATATGACAGGTTTCACCAGTATGTCATTAAGGCACAAGTACAGCTCCCACCGATCATGATCATTAGTAGATGGACAGGTGCCCCTTGGCGCCTTTGCTTCCCATAAGTTACTTTCGGTAGTTACTCACTAAAAATGGTGAGTTGTTGAAACATTTTAATCTCCTTTTACGAAGTATAATTAGTTGAAGCATGGAAGTTTATTTTTGAAAAGCCGAAAATCAATTGTGCATTTTTTTTCTCCTTACCAATATCGTGTCCTCACCACTGCAGAAGAGAAACTAATTGAAAAGCTGAAAGATGGATGTGGGCTTGGACATGAAGTGGGGTTATTACCGACCCCTCTCCCTTTTCCATTTTGGTCTTCCGAGATGGGTGATTACCACAGACATAAAATGGGATGTTAAAATTGGTGCTGAGGGATTTCTGAGGGGAAAAAAACAATTTTTGTCCGTCGAGCTATGAAAATGAATTCTCATGTATAGCCAAAGGCCATATTTAAAGGAATTATGAGTTCCCTCTAAATTATACTGTACGCTTTGACTGCTGAAAACTCCTTAAGTTGAGTTTTCTTCAAACTAGTCTAGGAGCCATCACGCTAAGTTTATTAAAAATCCATTTTACGTAAACGTCATTACCGTATACTCTTCAGGGGGAAAAAAGCATTACTTGTAAGATTTCTGAATGAATTTTACCTATTCAAATACTATGCGGTCCTGAGAGAAGGTTTTAATATTTTAAACATTTTTTAATCTTTAATTAAGAATAAAATTAATTAATTCGAATCATAATGGATTAATTACAAATTACAGAATTGTCACTGATATTTATTAAATTTGATTCGTTAACCGTTATTCATGATTAAATCAGTCATTAAACACATGATGCAATACAATAAATAATAATGCAATACAATAAGTAGATAACAAACTTATAATGATATGTAATAAAACGCATAATAAGCGCAAATGTAATATAACGGTATATAAGCGTAATAAGCAGTGTAACGATATATTATAATCAGCAATTTAACGATATTTTTGTTATTCATATATGATACTGAAAAAATTTAAAACTGTCGATAAGCCTTTCATTAAGTGAATGTTGAATTTTTTTCATGTTATATAATATATAAGTTATTATTTAATATTTTCTTTTTAGCTTTGAAATATAAGTTAAGAAGAGAAACTTTTGTTTGTACTGAAATTTAAAATATATAGTTATTTTGTAAAATGTGTTATAAAGTTCTTCTATTTTAAAATTAAGTATGGAATAGTATGTCCTTCATGTATTTAGGTGAAGAAAATATATTCTACAAGTTAAAGAAACTTGTAATAAATAAAGTCAAACATATGCAAAATCTTACTGTAAAAAGATAACTAAACAATAATGCTCTGAATTAAATTTCGTATATTTTGACTCGCAATTTTATACATGAATTTCTTAACATTTTTGACAGTGAATAAGTATTTAACTGAAGTGTAAAATTTCAATGTAAGCAAATAGAAAATTATTTTTTGTTTATTAATTGCAAAGAATTTTAAATTCTTAGATTTCTCCTGCAGAAACTTTTTTTGTAACTGGTTGCTTTTCTTTGTTCTATATTTCTTTAAGAGTAAAAGACATTTTCTCTATTTAAAAATTTATGATAATGCAGGAAACAGTGTATTTCATTCACACTGAGATCAATAATATTATAAAGAATGTAAAAATTCTTAAGAATTTTCCCTATTATTCATTATTTATGCACGGAAACTATTACTGTTCGTGGTGCAAATATTACTATATTTTAGATAATGTCAACAGACATATAAGCGAATAAAATAAAAAGAAGTGTAAACAAACATTTCCCGTACAGCTATAAAAAAAAATTGCGAAATATGTTCCTACATAAATAGCTTAGACCTTACAAGATTATACGAAATTTGAAATTAGAAAAGCATGCATTTTTAAAATAAAATAATTACAAGTGATATAATCAGTTGTAGTAAGTTGTGTGTGTGTGTGTGTGTGTGTGTGTGAGAGAGAGAGAGAGAGGGTGCGTGCTTGTGTGTGTGTGTATGTGTGTGTGTGTCATGCAAAAAATGAATTTTCAAATGTGTGTTCATTTGTATCCGTGTTTTTTGCACCTCGTTTGTAGTTCTTATACGGTGGTGAGTTGTTCTGTAATATGTTTTATTTAGTTATTTTAGATTTTATTCTTAAAGATTTATTTAGGAGTGTAATGTGTGCTTTTTTTTCTTACTTAATTTATTTTAACATTTTTGAGTAAGCCTATAGACTCTTTTATTTATTTGGTTTTATAACCATTTTTAGAAGTATTATTTTTTTAATGGGGATTGTTTTGCCCATTATTCCACAATAGTCCAGCTTATCAGTCAAAATCCTGTTACAATATTAAATATATTATTTCCTAATTTTCTACACTTTTTTTTTTAATTTTTCCATTTTTAAATTTTTTATATTTGATATTTCTGGTTTTTGTCTACTTATTTTAAATCACTTTCTATTGAATTTGAATTTTTTTTTTATTTTTAGTTAAAATTATTTGTTATATCATCATTCACTTTTCAGTTTGCATTTTTTATCCCTCTATTTTTTGTTTAGTTGATATTTCTTCTTTTAATAGTTTATTTGTGAATTTACATTTTCCTATAATTTTAACTTTTGAATTAACTTCTTCGTTTATTTGTGTGAATTGCAAAAGAATATCGCCTAATTTAATTCTACATAAAATCCAAAACCACATTTTGCTTTGCGGACCGCTGTGAGACGAGCATAAAGAGAGTCTCCGAGGGTCTGGAAGGTATTCGTTAAAATGAAGAGTCGCGCATCCTGTCCCAGATTGCACAGTTGAGAATCGACTGTGAGAACAACTGGATCAATTAGTTTTTACAGATTCTAGATTGATTTTATATCCGAAAAATTTGAAGGTCAAGAGTGCACGTAAATTCATCCTGATGCCCTGTTCTTGTTTTTTCTAATTCAGTCTGTTTTATTGAATGGGCTATATCAGACTTATGAGGCCAAAACCGCTGAAAAAGCCGAAGATGAGAAGAGGCTGCTTAGACAGATAGGAAATAAGATGTTCAAGATAGGATAGATTAGAGTTGCAATTTTTACAGATGAAGAAGATCTAATAATCAAATAATAAAATAAGAATGCATTACTTTAATAATTGAAAAATGTTTTTTGGAATTTTCCTTTAATGTTCTAAAAATCACTTTAAAATTCTTTTTTTATTGCTTTTGAATGGTGTGAAACAATTAAGTAGATTATCACACATTGGGTCGTGCATCTTCTGATTAAAAAAATCGTACAATAGCAATTGCGATTTTATATATTATTTAATTTAATTCAATATTATTCAAAAGGTTTAAAATTTGAAATAGCTACTTGAAACTTATAAGAAGTTTTTTACATTATCCAGTTGTCATATAGTTATTGATAACTTTAATATCGCGTAATGAACTAGGGAAGCAATATCAAAATACAGATATTACTTCATTTCATCATTATCAAATCGAATTTTGTTATAAATCGTAAATAGTTATTAGGTACCGTAATTATTTTCACTTTGAATATTTTGATACTCTTATAACCACAAAACTTTAAAATAATTTATTCTAAAATTAAAAACATGGTGTAGTTTTTTTAAAAAGTTTAATATCTTTTTGAAAGATCAGCTGAATGACTTGTTCTGTGGATGGATGACTGTATAAAACAAAACTAAAAAATTTTATAAAAGTATTTTTTATAAATTTTTAATGGTTAAAAATAAATGAATAAATGTAATGATCTCCAAAAAAAAAAAAACTGTAGAGAATAATGAATTATCAAAGGTCATCACATGTGATTTAATATGCACCAAATATGAGTACTAGTATCATAAAGAATATCCTGGAATGTTTCAGAAATTAGAAAAACTATTAGAAAAACTTTAACTTTGTTTTGAAATCGAATACTCTCGCTCTGTAGACATTTATTTAATATCTGCGACATCGGATTTTGTTAGATGCATAGCAATAATTTGTTTCTTCTGTTTTAATATACATACTAATTAATTTTTAATTTAGATTAGTTTTGTATTGTTTAATAGGGTTCTTTTTTTGCTTATTAGAATTTTATTTATCAATGTATGTAAATATACATAATAAAAATTAATTTCAGATATTTTGTATATCAATGTGTTCATTACTTCTGATAATATATATAAAATGAAGTAAACACATATTTCGGATTTTCTAATAATTTAAGAGGTGAATATATAGTTTTGCACCAAGTCTTAAACTTCGCATTAGATAAATATTTAATTCGATTATGATTCGATTATATTATTATGATCGATTTGCCTTGACTTATTAAATGCTAAATATTAATCAGTAGCTCTTGTTAATTAGAAAATTCTTTGAACCAAGCTTATAGACAATTATGAATATTTCTACATGAGAAGCGGTGACTTATGACACAAAATATTCTTTTTTAAGCAGACAATTTGAGTCTCCCAAGAGTTTAGTGAATAATTCATTGCAAAGACATTTGTTGAATTATTCATTATACCCATAAGATAATAGCTCATTCCCTTTTGAAAATATTTCTGTTTCAATTACTAATAAAAGTAATTCATCTCTCAGGAATTATGAATTGTTATACAAGATTGCATAAATAACCTTACATCATACAGTATATGTTTATGTTAAAATTTACATGAGAATATTACTAACATCTCAACATTGAATGGTGTAACTACAAAAATATTTAATCTAAATAACGCAAATTATACATTTTTATTAAGAATTATATATATAATCCTTATAGAAAGATAATTATAAATCACGTTGTAATACAATACAGAAAAAATGTAGTTATATAAAGATTCAATCTGATATCTTCAAGAAAGTAAACTTTTATTTTCAATCAGTTAATTATTTTCTTACTTATTCTCAAACAAAGTATTGTCAGTTTTATTAATCTTTTGTATCTCTGAATGAGATTTCTTTAAATTTAAGTTTTACATATTTTCATGGATGTTCGCTCATTTTCAATTTTTATCTTAAGCTATATACAAAGCAATCTATTATGGGCTGTATTAAAAATGTTATTCAATATAACTGGAAAATACAAAATTTTTATCAAATGCAGATTTTAATCTCTTCTTTATAATGGATATGAAAACATTTTTACTTATGCAATTTCAAAACTCTAAAATTAAACAAGGGTTTCAATCCTACGGATGATAGGAATCTGAAAATAATTAAGTGCTATTTATATTGATATGCACAAGAAAATAAATCAAAAATTCCTTCATTCTTTTATTTCTGTATGAATAGCGTAGCAACATTTTTCGAGAAAATTATTTCCGGACATAGAACAGAAAATTGCTTTGATTTTGTTTCTTGAAAGTAATAAAAATTTTACGTTTTGTAATATTTAAAAATGAATGAATATACGCATATTAAGCAAGCATAATATCCCTAATTATATTTGAATATAAATAACAATTTATTGAAAATCGTAGCAATGCAGAACACATCAAGCAAATATATATATATATATATATATATATATATATATATATATATATATATATATATATATATATATATATATATATATCTATATATTTTTATTTGATTTTGGATTTTACTTGTTCTCTTACTTTTATGTTTTTTAATGATAAATTCATTGCTTTATCTTATATATATAAACTTTGGCGGGTAGTTTTTCAGATTCCGTTAAACAGAAGAGAGGTTGACTTTGTGGTGCAGGCAGGTTCTACACCTAACCTACTGAGTCAGCTTAAAAGTTGACGGGTCTCTGTTTGTTACACCTTTACCAACCGGACTAAAAAGACGTCTCTCTTGGTATAGTTATTGAGGCATCTTGAATTTTAGCGTTGTTGTTGATGAGAGCCACTGCATGATACGAAGAAAAACATTCTGGATGATATTTGTAGGGAAGATCATATTTCCAGCCATTATTGCAATTGATACGCCTCCCCTCCGTTATGAATTAAATTTTACTTGGAACAGTTTCCATTTGAAGTCATCGACTACCTCTGGTTGAGAAGCGGGTATCGTTACTGTGATAAGGGTATTGGTGACATGAGTGCCCTAACCAGTATATCACTAGTAGTGATTTATGTGCGGTTGTCTAGACACATAGAAGATAGTGTTTTGCGTCTGGGGTATACGCAACCAGTTGTTCTAGACTGTACAGCTATCTAGTTTCCTAGTCCTGGATCCCCACTTCGGCGTTTAGTGGTGGTTTCAATCTCTTGGAGGAGAAGGGGTTGACTTCAGATTCCAGCGACTGTATTGAATCCCTTAAGAGTTGGTCCGAAGAAAAGTTGACCGGTGACTTCTGCTACGCCTCTACTAAATAGGCTAAAGGAGAAGTCTCTATCAGGCTAGTTTAAAATTTGGCGTTGTTGTTGACGAGAGCCGCTACAAGCAAAAAACACAGACGTGAATTGTTTGATCGATAATTTTAATATATATCGATAATAATAACGTTGCTTTTCGAAGTGACACAGGGGCTACTGATAACAAACCTCGCAATTTAGAGCTACTGTCAAGTAACCAGGCCTACTCTTTAGTTGGCATTTGATTCAATGAACTTCTATATCATCAAAACCTGAAGATTTTGAGTCCTGACAGATTAAACGAGCGTTGGTAATCCTACATGATTATCTTTAGTGATAACTAAAATGCAAATAAAAAACATAAATTCTTCAATTATATCTATTGTTAATTATAAATTAAATACTTATTATTATTACAAATTGTTAACTTATTATTATTACAAATTGTTAACTTATTATTATCATAAAATGTTCACTTTTTTTCGTTTCTATTAAACTTATTTTCTTTGCAATGATGTTTACAATTTTTCCAATAATTTTCGTTCGCAAAAGTATTACACAGTTAAGAAAATAGTCTAACTAAATTGCAAAAAGTTATCCATTGCGGCTGCACATGTTTGAGAAATAAATAACATGTTTAAAATTTTAAGCTGTTACTTCATAAATACTGTCTAGAATAAGTTATTATTACTGGTTACAGTTTAAACCATATGTTGTAGCAATAGCTTTGAAAACGACTCTGTTAAGGACACTACAAGTAAAGTTTTTTCCTTTTATGGTCATCTCCTTTGTTTACAGTGTAACTGCGGTAGCCTAGTGGTGATAGTCGCGGGTTTGTGTCCAGCGTGTTTTTCGTCGAGTCGAGGATTCGAACTATGATACCATTAAAGATGCTTCATGTAGTGGAGCAGAAACCCGTTAAATCTGTTGAGGTCACAATTTTCCCCTCCCTTTGGTGTGGTATTGAAATTTGGAGATGGAGATACTAATTCAGTTGTCGTGCTCGTCACTTTACAGGCCCATGGTTCATCACCAGGGCGACCATAATAAAAAAGCCTTTTACACCATGTTTACAGTTTAATTATTTTTTTACTCATATGCATTTTTATACAAAATTTATTCACTGTGGTGTTTCCTACCACATTTTAAATTGAATCCATTTTGCTCTGAATCATCCTGTAGAAAAACACGGAGATTTGAATATTTGTGTATTTAATTGGTCGTTGGCGTAATATAATTGATATATTATCTATTCAACACAAGACATTGATTGTTTGATCAATTAATTTCTCACTTAAATGAAACACATTAGCTGATATGAGGAAATTTATGATTATCAACCGCATTCAAGTGACGAGAACCACATCTGAATTGTCATACTACTTTCCTAAATTCTACGCTACCAAGTGAAGGCTAAGAGCTGAGATATTTAATATGCATAAGCTCCAAGGGACATTCACTATTAGAATTTCTTGAAATGAGTAGTGAAACTACGACTCGACAAAAACCAAGCTGGTCATGAACTCGGGAACATGACATTTTAGATATCGAGATCAATTCATCCGAACATATTAGAGTAAGGATAATAACTCATTTGTACCTTAGAGAACCTTCTAGGATACCCATGGGATGGTGGTCACATTTAATACATCAATCAATAAGTCTCCGGTCTGACACATATATGACAACATGTTTGTTTACAGTTTTTTTTTTTTTTTTTTCTTTTTTTCATGACACGTGCCGCTTGCACTTTCTCGGCTACAAAGGACTCAAAACTTGTTCTTTTTAACACTGATTTCAACTCAGGAAACCAATAGAAGTCACATGTTGCAAGGTCCGGAGATCAAGGTGGATAGACTAATATTGAGATGCTGTAATTGAGATGCTTGCTAATATTGAGATGCTTGGTTTGGCCTAGAACCCTTTTAACAGACAGTGCAGAATGATTTGCCTCACCTCAATTCCGATCTTTTCCCCCTTTATTCCTTCACGCAGTTCAGCAAGAACATGAAGGTAGTAATATTGATCAATAGTTTCCTCTTCAGGAATCCAATTAAAGTACACAGTCCCATGAATATCTAAAAAAAACAATCATCATTGCTTTCAATTTTAATTTTCTCTATAAAGGTTGTTTGGCTCTTGGTTAAAATGAGCCCTTCCAGAATATAGATTGATGCTTCGTTTCAGGATCATTAGTAAAAATCTACGATTCGTCAAAAGTTATTATTCTTTCTAATAAATTTGGGTCATTTTTAATAGCATTAAAAATGTCAAAACAAACATTTGTAAGAGCATTTTGTTGTTCAAATGTGAGAATTTTAGGCACAATTTTGCACACTTTTTTTTGAAAGTTAAAAATTGTTGCGTAAGATTTGCCGCTCGGATATTTTGTCAATTCCTACAGCCTCAGCAATCGCAGTAACTGGACGAATATTTGGACATCAGGACTTTTGCCCATAACTTAAACGAAACGTTTAAACTCGCAGTTGCGAGTTTAAGACAGTGTTACTACTATAAGTAACTAAAGTTCGGTTAATCAAGAACGACGGACCATTTAAACAAAAATAAAGTTTATTAAATCCAAACTATATTGGATCTCGCACCTATATGCGAATCAACAACCGTACCGTTTTACATCCAATAGCATTCTAACAAAAACAAAGAGGATTCTCCCCTATTACAAGGAAGAACGCCATCTAGTGGCTATACAATAAACCTCTCTGGAATAATACAAAATAGACAGCGAACTGAACAGACAGTAAATGGAACGTCTGATTTTCATTACTTAATTCTACCGCCATTTTTCAGTCCAGTATGCTAGCCAACTAGTACTAGACTACAACTGAAAATACATAAAATCAAAATAAAGGACAGTTTATTAATCCTTCAAGTATATGTAAATAAGGTTGCTGTCTCTGAAATCCCACTTAACTGTCCTAGGTTGTGATTTAAATACGAAGGGCTAGCTTACCATATCATTTTTTTCGATACCAACTATTCTCACTAGCAACAGCTTTGTAGCTTAGTACTAACAATGAGATTCACTTCTATTCGAAAGACTAATTACGTTACTTCAATTTAAATTATAAGCATATAACAACCCGCCGTTACCCTCTACCTCCCTTCCTTTTCATTCAATTCTATTTATTAATGTATTATTATCTTCAATTGAATTCGTTTCACTTCTACGTTCATCTAATTTACTTGATCAGGTTTTATTTGGGTTGGGGAAAGGAACGGCAAATTTTTGCAATTCAAATCACGGTAAAATAACCGAGATTAGTGAAGAGAGAATTGTGAATAACCATACATGGATATCAATGTCGCATAATCACAAAACTCCTGTGGCTACAAGAAAGATATAAGACTCATTTGTCATAACGTATTTTTTTAATATGTTTTTAGTTAGTAACTGGATGCTATATGTGCTTTCTGATCTTACGTTCTAAGAATACTTTTTTTACTCTTCAGAACCTCATGCATCTACTCTTCCAAGAGTCACCTTCAGTCAGCCTCAGGTGCGTACCGAAGAAGGTTCATTTACTCAACTGCCTTGCGTTGCTCAAGGAAACCCTCCACCGACTTATAGGTGAGTTACATTAAATTAATCTAAGGGCTTATTTGTAAATTTTGTAAAGTATGTTTCAAAGTTGATGAATTGGATTTTTTAACAATGGTCAAGTCTGTCAGCTAATAAAATGAAACGCCTTATGCTTAAACGAGTAGAAAAATTTCCTAGAATTATTTGAGAGACTGTTCTTTCATTTATTTTATAACAATCATTATATCATATTCCATCAGTATACTTTTTTCCCGAATTTTTGCGTTAAATAAATATATGAATATCAATGTTAAAAAAATTATCGCTAAAAAATCAGTCGCTACTTTTGTAAGCTTCTCACTGGTAAATATTCTTAATTGTATGCATTACAGTACATAAATGAACATATAACGGATTTAGCTTTACGATTGTGTTCAAGGGATTGTGTCAGCATTGGTGAACATTCCCCCCTAGCGTCTCTCCCTAGAATAAAATAGAACTCAATAAATATTAACAGTTTTTATATTTTTAACAACATAACGATTAATTGTGATTTTATTTATTACGGCTTATTGAAAATTGAAAATTGATACATAAATGTCATCTCAAAATAAATAAAGTGTCAGGGAAACAGTAATTTTTTCGTGAGCTTAAATAAAAAAATGCAGTTGACTGAGATAGAAAAGAGTTTTCTTAAAAATTAATAGTATAATTAGACATCCAATTTTGTGGAAAACAGTTTAATAAACATTAATTTTTATTTATTTCAAATGAATCAATTTTTATATAGTTACAATCATAATTACAGCATAATTATGACTTATTAGTACAAAATAGTTATTTACATCTTGATCGAAATTAATAAATGAATAATCTGAGTTTCAGATTCCAAAGTGATAACTACAGCTCATTTAGTTAACTTCAGATAAAAAGTACAAATTTATATCAATCGCATTAATTCCAGTTTAGAAATCAATTTTCTTCTCGAATATTATTCCAAATTTTGTTATTATCTCTTTTTAAATAAAGAAGAAGGGATAATTAGTCTACAATTAGTTACTGAACTGTTCCTTTAGACATTTTTATTTCAGAAGAGTACAACAATTAGATTATTTGGTAATCATTGTTTCTTTTAGAATTATGATTGGAATAGGAAAATATATATAAATATTTCTACACTTCAATTATTTGTTTAGATTACTTCCGCTAAACCTTTTGTTCTCTATAATTATGATAGCTTGGGCACAACATTTTATGCAACATTTTGTAACAAATGAATATTTAAATGAATTCATAGAACAATACATCTCAAAGAGACCTCCCGCTAACAACACTTCCTGAATAATGTTTATTATAAAACAAAGTCTGTTTTTTTTTTATTTTGTATCATTATATAAAATATCGAATTCACGAGTATAAATAAATACTTTGAATTGAAATTTATAATTATATCATACTTTGAATCATAATGTATAAGTATAGTATGTTTTGAATCACAATGCATAAGTATAGTATACTTTGAATCACAATGTATCTTTATAGTTTATCTTGAATCCTATTTTAAATATTTTGGATATTTCGAATTTTGATAGTTTTCAAATCTGTTGTTTTCCAAATGAATATTCAAAGTATTTGAAATTTTATGGGACGTAAGGACCTATTCGATTTATTTTTAACATAAAAAAAATAAAAATATCTTAAACTCAGTAAAGATAAAATAAATTATTTCTCTAAACTATAACATTATTCAGAAGAATTTGAATAGATATGATCATTCTAAACTTTTTAACACTAATCATAAAATCTATGTACAATATTCACAGTATTTTTAAAAATACTTTTCATGAAGAATAACATTTTTAGTAATACTTGTTTTCATCGTTATTTCATTTTGATTCAAAAAACATAATAGAAAAAATATCAATAATATTTTGCGACAGTTTTATTTTATGCATCAAATGCATAAAACCATATATTTTTTGCAAAGAGTTCCCTCACTTATTTAATTCAAGAATGCAGACACTACTCATTACTATAACTATACAACTTCACTTATATTTGAAGCTTTGTGCAGCACTAAAACCTTCAAACTTCAAAAAAAAACTTCGAACGCTTTGATACCTTGTACGAGAATAAGAAATACAAACTCTAAACATAAAGCAAGTATTATCATTCAGTATTATTTTAAAAATAACATGTTTTAAAATGTTAGGGTATTTCGATAAAATAAAATTTTTTAAGACAGTATAAAATGCCTGAAAAAGGAAGTAAAAATAAGGAAAACGTAATTTGAACAAAGAAAGTCCACAAGACTTTGCAAACTTAATTTTTTTTCCTTTGTAAATTCTACAAAATCTCCAGACATTTTTCAATTGAAAAAGGCAGTTAAGATAATAGAAAATGTTTTGGTAAATCCGTCTGATAAGCATTTGTAGAGAGGTATATTCCAGTAGCGGACAATTTTTATTGCTTAAATAAAATTTATTTGGCGAAGTACCACTTTCCCTAGTTTTGCCAACTTCTGTATTTTATAATTTTTATTTCGCTATGAAACAAATTCTACCTGATCTGATTTTGTCATAGTCAAACTTCAATAAAAAACATTCAGATTTAATCATGCTTAACAAGACCATATATTTTTCATCATCTTGGAAATAATTAGTTTCATGGATTTAACGAAAAAAAGATAACATCCACACATTTCAGGGTTGTACACATATAACAGGAACTTTTGCTCGAAATATAATGATTTTTCATTTATTATCATTTCCATGTGTTTTCATCTACTACTGATTGGATTTGTTAACACCAAACAAAAATATTGATTGTTGTTACATCGAAAATGTCAACAAGAAAATAAATAAGTGAACTTTAATTTGTTTTAACAATTGAAATTTTTAAGCAGATAACTATCGCTGAAATTGATAACATTTCGCAAACTAAAAGATAAAAAAGACATTAATCGAGAAACTGTATTATATGTATGTCTGTGTGTGTGCTATGTATGAATTCAATTTGTCTTTTCTTAAAATTTGTTATTTCTGTAACTAATCTTCTCACTTTTAACCTGCTTCTACTTTCACTCATGGAACCACATGAATCTTGTTTGCGGGCTACCCTCTCGAGCCTCAGTTGAAAAACATTTACCTTTATTTTGGAATGTGAAAACTCATCAATTTTCTAGCCAATGGTAGTTTCTTGCTAAGCAATTTGGCATGTAATGCATTCTATGTGCTTTTTATGTCCACTTTCAACACTGCTTTAGTGTTCAAATTCTTCCAAATAATGTACAATATCCGGAAAAATCTCAACAAGCAAATTTTTCTTATGTCGATAGAGTATATTTTAATGACTATATTACAGCCTAATCCAAAAGGAGTAGATAAATCCGATATATATGTTTATATATAAATATATATATATATATCTTTATATATAAAAATTTTGTGTCGCGTTGTCTGTCCGCAATGAACTCCTAAACTAATGAACCGATTTTAATGAAATTTTGCACTCTGTATGCAGTATGCTCTAACTTGATAGATAGGGTAGTCTTTATCTCTGTATATAGTCATAATATTTTTTATTGCAAATTATTTGTTTAGTTTGTGCTTTTAGGATCTGCCGTTTGGCAACACCCTATTTCTTCAAAACGTTTGGCAACAATATTGTGTTTACAAAGTTTAAACTGTGTTTACTATAGTACTCATTTCAAATGTTGGAATTAATTTTGATAAAAATTAATTTCAGTTAGATATTTTTGATTTTATTAGTTAGCATTAGTATTTTGTTATAATTCGTGGCTAATAGAAAAAATCGAAGTTCTGTTAGAAAATATAAGTTGATGGGAAACCGTTACACCAAGAATGTAGATGAGAAGAACACTGATAGATGTGTTACAACAACAGTAAGTGAATCAAAACTACAGCTACGTTCAAAACCAATTGATGATTTAGAAAATAAAGATCATAACATAGTATCTAATTTTAAATGATTTTATTCCCTCATTGAATTGTCCTGAGTGTTTTCAAAATGGTATAAAGCTATCAAATCATTAGTATTTGGCTTAGCATCTAATTTGTTACTGAAATTATAGAGAATGTAAAAAGCGTTTCTCAAAGCAGTATACGAAAGACACTGTCACGAATATCAATTGCATCACCGCAGAAATACTGAGAATGACGGCCATGTATTCACAATGTGATGGAAAAATTCTACAAACCAATTTGAAATTGACAATCAATTGGTGGTACAGTACTCACCATTGCTTTCAAAAACGTATATGGCTCCATATAAACTGAATTCTAACCATATGACTCATATGGTTGGAATGCAATTTAATCCAACCACCCTTGGTAACAGGTATTATTAGGCGGTATTTTGCCAAATGTTGGTACCCTGCAACCAAATACGCAATGCATTAAATTGACAGACAATTTCTGAACTGTTGTTCAGGTAAAAAATGAATTAACTGAGAGTATCTTCCTGGACATACAGAATAATCACTTGGATCATAACTGGCTTAGTAATCGGGCTATTTTGGCAGCCAAAAATGTTGATGTTGACGAATTTAACTTCCAGATACAACAGTTGTGACCAAGTAATCTGGTGTCCTTTAAAACAATCGATATTGTTGTTGATGTAAATTAAAGTGTAAATTTTCCAACTGAATTTTTAAATTCTCTGGGTATGCCCGGAATACCACCACATAAATTTTATTTGAAGACTGTTTCACCTATTATTCTTCTGCGTAATTTGAATCCACCTTTATTATGCAATGGTACAAGTTTGGTCATCAAGGATCACCGGAAATATACTTGAAACAACCATTCTAACTGGAAAATTTACAGGAGAATTGGTCCTGTTGACACGCATTATAATGATACCTTCAGAATCTGCGATACCTTTCAAAAGGCTTCAGTTTCCAATTCATTTAGCTCTCGCCATGATCATAAATCGCAACGGCCCAACAATGTCAATTTGCGGCTTAGACATGGAAAATCCGTGTTTTTCCCATGGGCTATATTGCATGTTTAAGTGTGGGAAAACCATCGAATCCATTTGTGTTAGCAAGAGACAGGTTAACCAAGAATATAATGCACCAATTAACTTTAAATTAATTAAAAATTGAAAAAATTTTCATAATGAATATAATTATTAAAAATAAAAAAAATAATCTACGATACTTTCCTCATTAAAAAATTGTTATATGATATCAATTAATAACTTTATAAATTATTCATTTATTAAAAACTCTACTAGAATATGAGATGAATAAAATATAAAATTCAAAAATTTGTGTTGATTTGTGATTAGCATTAAGCCCACGAAAATTTTCCTCAATCGCCTCCAAATTTTGACATAAAGTTCAATCCTCAATCCCGTGGGTTCTTACATCGGTTGCAACGTTTTCGTTTTTATTCCTAAATAATAATTTAACTGTATTCAATAGTTTATTACAATATAATTCAATGAATAACTTAGCCACAGTTACGCATGCCCAAGTCTGTTAGTATATATATATATATATATACATATATATATATATATATATATATATATATATATATATATATATATATATATATATATATATATATATATATAAATACATACATATATATATAGAGAGAGAGAGAGAGAGTAATCAAAAATTAAAACAATATGTAAGAAATTATTACTGAATCATTGAGAAAAAAAAAAAATAACCAATATCAACAAAAAAAGGAACATTGTAAACAAAGAAAAAATAATTAAAAAGAAATATTATATTCAAATATAAAAGAAAAACACCTTATATACTATCGAAATTACAAAAAAAAATTGTGAAGGTCGTTGAATAAGTCCCTAGAAAAAGATAGAGAAGTCTATTATTTTAGGTAGATCATTTTCTCCAATACAATCTCATCACAGCTCTATATGATTTTTCAAACGTTTCTCCAACTTTTTAAAGCTATCTAAAAAGTAAGATTATGGAGTTGCACTACTTCCCGACTCTTGCGAGGGGCCGCGGTAGCCTAGTGGTCAAGGTCGTGGACTAGCGGCCGGTGGTTTTCTTTCCGTCACGGGTTCTTTCCGTCACGGGTTCTTTCAGTCACGGGTTCACGGGTGGCAGCCATAGACCCGCCGTGTAAACGGGGCTGATGCACGTTAAATCTGTTCGGGGCCCAAAGTCCTCCCGTTAGCGTGGTGTGGATGTTAGGAGAGGGGGTGCCAGCTCAGGTGTCGTCCTCGTCACTTGATCATGGTTCAAAATTACGAGGTCCGTCTCCAATAGCCCTCGTGTTGCTTCCAGTGCGACGTTAATAAAAACTAAACTAAACTAATTCCGACTCTTGCGTCATAATATAATCTAATTAACTCTAAAAGTCAATAACCTGTATAAAGACACACAAGTCAGTTCCACTCAACTATTTACTTATCAATTACTGAAATATAATATCTAAGGAATTTTTGCTCTTTCTGAGGCCTTAGGATTAACCCACTAATTCAGATATTATTGAAATAATACGGTCTTACCAAAACCTTTTTATTTGAAGTTGCTTTGATTTTTCAAATCCTCTGTGACAACTATCACCAGTAACAACTCTTGGTATTATCAATCACCTGCTAGCAATATTCTCCGAGTTAACCACACTCTTCCTCTATCCTCTAAATTTCCCTTTACTTATACGCCCTTATCTCTGAATTCTTCACTTTATTTCCACCTGCATCTAATTAACATAATCACGTTTCATTTTGGTTGGGAAGAAATTGTTATTTCATGCAATCAATCTCGATTAAAGTCCCCTAGGTTAGTGAAGAGAAAATTGTGATTAGCTCAAATTCACAAGATTTTGAAAGGTGCTCAAAATAGACATCTGCGATGAACGTTCGACATGAACCATTGTCCGCCGAGTTAATTTTAAGTTTGGAAGCTTAAAAAAAGTCACTATGGGCTAAATACAGTGTTTTTTGTAATAATTAGAGCTTTAATTCCAAGATTTTGCTATCAAAACTGCATAGGTCATCATACATGCATTGTCTTGATGAAAGAGGTTCTATTTTCCTTTACATATAAGGACTTTTTTCTTGATTTCTTCACTCAAACGGCACAACAACGAAGCATAATACTTTCAAGTTATTTGTTTTCATTATTCTAAGTAATCAAAGTCAATCATTCGACGTGCATCCCAAAAAAACTCTGGCCATTACCATCGCTTTTTCCTCCTTCAGATCTAGTACGCTTTCGAAAACTCACTATTTTTACTGTTACTTTGTAGTACTACATTATCGTTTCTTCTACAGTTATGTATTGAAGCAGTAAATCGTCAGGATTGAGACAAAAAAAAAATCTCCACAGTAGCCTACAATAGACCACATGACTGTATTTATTTTCCACTGAAAGAAAAGGCGACACCAATCTTGCCGAAATTTTTCACACACAATTTTTCGTACAAATCTGAGATCACTGTACTTCACGATATGGTAATTGCCTCAACTATTTTGCATGCTTTTATTCGCTAATCACTCAAAATCATATCAGGTATTATCTCAACCATTCCAGGAGTAGTTACTTCCACTGGAAACTTTATTTATTTATCAGTTTGAGTGAATTCTAATGAAAAGTTCTGATTTATCAACATTAGGGAATTGTATTGCCAAAAATACTCATACTTTTAGTACTAAGCTGCCTGATTTGCATTGCCTGAGTTTTTCATAATTTCTTTTTCAGTTCTAAGCTGCGAGATGAATTTATCGTTGCGAATTATTTAACCTAGTACAATATCACTAATTTATGCTAATTTATTTTTATTTTAATTCATAATTAGAGTTAAATTCAATTTAACTCCAAACTTTCTATTTCAGTTCTAAGCAGGAAGTGGAATTATATTTGCTAATTATTTAACCTAGTACAATATCACTAATTTTTATTTTTTATTTTAATTATAATGAGAGTTAAAATACAATTTAATCCCAACACTTTGCACTTTTCTAAAAAATCACCAAATTAGTGATTTCTATAAGTTAGCCGAGCATACGTCGATGATCCTACTGTAAAGATTCACTTTTGGCGAATTATCGCCAACTTTTATTTAAATGTAAGAAAAATTCATATATTCATTATCACACTAGTTTTTTTTAAATATTTTTTTTTCAAAAAAAACATAAATATAATTTTCTGTTTACATGTTTAACGTATTTTTTTAAAGTATTATTACTCATTAAAATATTTTATGCTTGGTAGCTGGATTGTTAACTTTTGTAATTAAATCCGTTTGAAGAAATTTAATGTTATATAAGCAGTACTATATTGAAATTAGATTTCTAACCGATTTCTTAAAAGTTTCACAAAATTAATTAATAATTTATAAATTAAATATTTTAAACTATGAAAGATTTAAAAACTCTGAAATTTGAATTGCAAAATTCATTTTTATTGGATTTAAAATTATTTCACTTTGCTACTTCATTTACTAAATCATTCTTCTTTAAGGCTATTTAGAAATTCACTTAAAATTATGTACAAAAATGGTCCTTATCAAAAATACGTTTAACCTTCCGTCTGTATTATTTCATTTTTCAATTCACCTGTGCGTAGAAAGGGTATATCTGCTATATAATAATGGTAAAATTAACGAAAGCAATGTTAATATAAACATCAACAAGTAAAATATTTCCACATAGTAAATGAGAACGTAATATTAAATGAAATGAAGTTATAGAATATGAAGCAATTAAAAAATACTGAATATTTAAACATTAAAAATAAATTATTTCAATAAAAGATATCAAACCAAAATCTAAACTTTCTAGCAAAACTTATAATATTTTCTACATCCAATTTTGCTTTTATGGGTTATAGAGCAACAAAGTTTATCTTTTTTGTAATATTTCCTACATGCGTTTTCCAATGTAAATATGACGGAATTCAAATAATTTATTATATTATATCGATAACCAACGAAATTTTTTGGTTGAAAATCTTCGAATTTTTGAAAAGAAATCTTTACATGACAAAAAGGTCCAATTTCATCCATGCAGCCAATAATCTTATTCTAAAGCGTGGTTAAAAATGTTAACTTATTTTTGACGGCAGTCTTGAGAAAATCGAACCGAGCATTGGCTTCTAAATTTCTGGCCCTGAGGCATGACCGGTAAGAAAAGAAAGATCAGTTTGAGATGCGTTTGTCCTAATAATCTCAAACGATGGTATTGAGGAAGTCGTATTGTGAATTTGTGTCCAAATCTCCGTCCGTGTTGTTTGACCGATAAGGCCAAGCACATTTTGTAAAGGGTCAGCGCGCGTCACCTCAAACAATGATATTAATTAAATCGCTCTGCGCATTAGAGTTTTATTCTCCAACCGTGAAGTTAGATCGGTAAGGTCAAGCGTATTTTGAGACGCATCAACCCCATCACCCAATATGAAAGATCTTTGGTTTTATTTCCAGCACTCTCAATCTATAAAGTGTTTAGTCTCTATCACTCTTTTTTATCACTCTATCACCCAAATGTTAGTTAAAAGAGGTTTTACGAATATCCCATGTCCAAGGTAAGCTAAACTGTCACTTAAAATAAATTGTGAATTTATCATTCTCTATAGTAACTTCCATTTAAAACATCGCTATATTTTTTACTGCATAAACATATTGAATGGTTATATATCACTTATATAAAAGAAACAATTGAAATTAGATGATTTTGAGATTCCTTGTAATATTAAGATGAGCAAAGGGATTAATGTACATCCAAAAAAAAGATATGGAAAATGTATATTCATAATAAATATGGAATTAATGCATATTCTTAATAAGATACTAAAATACTATGGCTGTATATTAATCTCTCTATTAATCTTACAGATATGAGAAAACCCAGAGTCATCTAATCTAAACCATAAAAAGTTTCTTAGTTTCCATTGCTTCTTGTTCAAAAAAAAAAATCTGACTAGAGGTTCTGGTTTTCTTTTTTTTATTTTTTTTATATAATTTTAATATAAGACTAAGGAACATTGTTACTTTCAAAACTTTTCTATTTTTCTTTTAAATTGTTATCACATTGACAAAAGTTATATATTAAAATATTTAAATTCAGAAAGAAAAAAAAACGTGTAATAATTGTAGCTAGTTAATATCACAAAATAATCTCAGTCAATTTCTGTTTTTATCACTTTCTAAATTTCAATTTCAGATTCATTAACTTCAAAGTGATTGTTCTTAATAAATTAATAAACATATATAATCAAAAGAAATCTTTTTGAAAGTATTTGAAAACGTTGAATAACAATAAATAATTGCTTAAAGAATCTAATTTAGTTATTTGCTATATGCTTCATATTCTAAACCCTTTGCAAATATTTTGCTCAGAATAACGATAATGATATTTTTTTATCTTAAATATGAAAGATTATTTTCAATTTGGCACTCTCATAAAAATGATACATAGCACATAATCATCAATCAGCTAATAAACTTCGTCAATCTCAGGTTATTGGAGAAGAAAGCTATTTGTTTCAAAATTTCCAGTCTCATATTCTACGAAATTAATTCTTAAAACTACGTAAACAACTGAATTTTTATTATTTACTAAAAGTATTATACTGTCTATTATATTCTGTTATTTTTTAAAAAGCGAAAAGGTTTGGTAGATTAAGTTCAGTCACTTAAATGTCTAAACGATATTTAACTTAATTTTATAGCAAAAATACGATTACAAAAACAAATATAAGTTGAAGATTTCTCCATTGTTTCAAATTCGAAATGTTTACGAACAAAAATAGAAAAAATAAGACTGTTTTCTTAAAAGAGAGAGAGAGATCATCATTAAATTCCAATAATATTTTAGTTATATTATACGTTTAGAGGAAAAATTTATTCTTTTGATATTGCTTCAAATATTGGTTTATTAGTCTTAGAGTATGTTTAGAAAAATTAATATTTGGAATGTAAGTGCTTAGAAAAATTTAATAATTATTGTTTACTGTATTTAGAAAAATTTAATAATTATTGTTTACTGTATTAGAAAAATTTTATATGTTGAAAAATATCAACAAATATGGAAAACAAATTCTATGAAAAGTATGCTAAAAAATAAACTATCTAATTCAAAATATTTTCCTCAGGTAATGTTAATCCTAATAAGTTTATGAAAAATATTAGAAAAAAATCAGTTTATATTTTAATAAAAAAAAATCTAAGTTATTAATATTTTAAAGTACTACAGAACATAAAATATTTTTATTTGAATTTATTTCCTAAAGAACATAATTTTACATTAGTGAAAAATAAAATCAGTCAAAATAATTAAGAACTATAATGAAAACAGTAAGAGTTGATGTAAATGCAATTTTAAGGTAATAGTTTATTATCGTTAATTAAAGATGCAAACTATTTTTATCTCAGAGAATTTGCTAAATTATTTTTGTTTCTCAATATTTAAAGTTAAACTTCTTCAAGAAAAATTGCTTGCCGATTTAGAAAAAAAATTTATTAGCAAAACTAAATAATTTACTTTTTAATAATTTTTTCTACATAATGGCAAAGAATATATCCTAAGTAATTTTATACGAATGTGTCTTTATAATCTTTACAACTTTCATTCTTTTTTTTTTGGTGCATTCTTCCTCATTTTAGTCTCCAACAAATATCTCATAAATGTTAAACTACAATTTTCACTCTGATCATAAGATCTCCGATTCGTGCCTGTTGTGGTAGTATCATGAATCTTTTTTAATTGCTTAAGAAACAAAATTCGGACTCCATTTTTTTCTTGAATATAAAAGCCGTCACGTAATCAATAACCAGTCTCTTGATGTCTTACTTGCTCCAATTTTGATGTCTTACTTTTGTATATTATAAATGTATGGTTAATAACTCCTTAAATAAAGAACTGTTTATTTTTTAGGAAATCTTATCGATTCTAATGTAACAAATACACTAAGAAACGAAAAACGGCTTTTTGCCGAACTACGGCATTACTACATCATCTCAATTTCAAAAGAGTAGGCAATTCCTTTCTTACATATATATATATATATATATATATATATATATATATATATATATATATACCAGAGCTTCACATTCTAATGAAAAAATCAAATCAAATGAGCTATTGTAAACAAATATATTATAAAAAGCTTTTTCTAAATTTATTTTTAAATTAAATGTACTTTCGTACATCCTTTCTTATCACAGCAATTTTAAGTAAACAATGATATTTTTATCACCTTTCAATCCTTCGTATTATTAAATTCATCCTAAAACGGATTTGTCCTCATATTTTACAGAGTTCTTATTTTATTTTATTTTTTTCTGAATGGTAAAAATCTACGAATAACAAATTCAGGGGCTTTCCAAAAACTCATATTATTTTGTTCTTTTATTTCTCTTTAAAAATCATTTTTATGGATGAATAAAATAAGAGAATGCGTTATTTTTTCCGAAGTTAAAATGGCATTAAAAAGAATGACTTCAGAAACATCATAATCAATAAACTTTTCCTTGTTTACCAAACAAACTAAATGTTTAATGAAATGGGAAGTGGAATGTTTATTTTTAGATTTATTTTTCATTTAAAACTACCACAAACACTTCCAGAATAAATAGTTTAGTAAATAGTATTATCTACAATGAGAAAAAACGTTTATAAAATCTGTTTCAATCATAAAAGAATCACTAGTGAAGTGTTAATAAACGATTTATTATCTTTATCATAGGCTTCGGTTTTACTTCTGAAATATTCCTTTTCACCAAAAGAAAAGTTGAAAATCATGTTTTTTATATGAACGAAACATTTGGTTTGCATTACTTTTTTTTTTAATGCTTAAAGCCACTTATACGGAAAAATTATTTTACAGAAAGCAAAAAGTTCTGAAAAATGTCATGTCAGTGACTTAAATATAGTGTAAGAATAACATAATGCAGTGCAGGTGTTTAATTCAAGACTACAGACGATTTTTCATTTTGAACGAAAAATAAATATATCTTTACATAAAGTGAGTTAAGCTTTTCTTTTTTTCATTTTACGTTAAAGAAAAGCATTTGCGATGTTTTTATTCTCTGTCACCTCGTAATCATTCCTTTCTCTTGCTCTTCAAACGAAAAATTTATTTTTAAAATATAATTGTTCCCTTTTATTCACATTCTAAACTCAGGATAGTAAATTTTGAATCTTGCTATTCATTTTTTTATGTTTTCCTGGATATTTTTTCTCTGATTCTTCGTTTTACTTTTATATGTTAACGAAGAAGTAAATATATGAAAAACTAATTGAAAAATATTTAAAGTGAATGTGTTCTGTATTCAACTTCTATTGAAATAAAATAAAAAGATATGGAACATAGATATTTATATCATCTTAAATAAAACCAAAATTCTTTTTGATGAAAATCTTTTCGTTCATCAAAATTAATTTCTATATTACATATTAAAATAAGCAATAATTAAACTATCATAATCTATACAACACTACTTGTTTAGAAGGGAAATTATATAATCATTAATACAATAATACAGCCTGTTCAAATTTATTATACAGGGTGATCAATTTAAAAGCGTTCCCCCCTTTTTTTGTATTATACACTTTATAATATATATAGACAGACTTTCAACATCATTACATATTTAATATGATCATATGTAATGCGCGAGTATCGGGTTTTTTTTTTTTTTTTTTTTCTTTCGAAATTCGAGTGAAAATTAGTAGTAATTTTTAATCCGATTCAGCGGAAATGATTTGACTAAATCATTGGCTTTTTTCAACATTTTTATTATTACTATTTCTAATTTTTAAAGCTCATTTTGTAATATTATGAACGGCAACAATAGAAATCGTCTTTATGAACTAATTCTTTGATTTTATTGAATTCCAAAATATACCTGGGCATAATTATAACTTTTATTGCTTCACTTAAGATACAGGACAGTTACTACTGATTTCAGTATGACGGAGCCACCCTACATACGTCACTCCTAACAATGAAACTACTTAAGGAATTCCTTGAATTCCGTTTAATTTCAATAGCCTTCTGACCACCAAGATCACCAGACTTCACCCCGTTAGATTTTTAAGAGGTTTTCTCAAAGATAAGTTTTTCCAGAGAACTGTGAATTTAACAAATCATAAATGAAGAAACCTCGTCCACAACACCAACAATAATGTGAAGTGTGTCAAAATACTTGGCTCGACGTGTTTATGTTTGAATTTAAATGGTGACAAACATTTTCAACATTTACTGTAAGAAATGATAATATAAAAAAATTTAAGTTAAATTATGTTTTTCAAAATTAAAATTATCACAGGATTAAGTAACATTGTGCGTCTCCCGTCCTGTTTTACCTCACAAATAAAGTTGCAATATTCGAACAGTGTTGGAAAATCTCTCTCACACTTAAGTAAGGTTCAAACAATTATACTTCAGAGTTAGAATAGTAGCCACATTCGTCAGATTTAAGGGTAATAAAAAAACCAAAGTTACCTTTTTAAATTTATTATCCTGTATAAATTATATGTCTACTTTAATTTATAATTACTAATATTTAATATTGATCGTCGCATGTGATCCCATGCTATTATAAATTATGTTGCAAAAGCGCTGATCTATTTTGTAATTATATAAATATAAAAATATTTTACAACCATTATTAAAAATTTTCTAAAGACTAGTGCTGTAAATGATTTGACTTAAACACCTTAACTTTGACTTCTTCACCTTAAATGAAGATACTTTACAGTACACCTAACATGTAATTTGAAGAAAATGCTTTCATTGACATCAAACGTGAATTATATTTCCAACAGGGGTTTGCTAAATAATATTTTTTTGTTAAAACTAAGCCGAAATTTTGGTTGTTTGTGTCTATTTCGGATCGAATTATATCTTCTGCATAAGTATGTTAACATGAACAGCCATACTATTTGTAGTTCTGGTAAACCCATTCTTCACTCAGATGAATTGATGAAATAGTTTTCATCAATTCATTCAAGCAAACCAGATTGAAGGATTAAATTTATTTAAGAGGACCAATTTTTATATGTAATGTTAAGGGAAGAGCAATTTTGTCTCCAATTAAAGAATGATATAGTATATCAGAACGTTTTACACATTCATAAATCTAAAGTTTCATTGGTTACTAATAAATGGAGCTATAGACATGAAAGTATATAAATATAAAATATTGTAATTATTTTGGTATTACAAAACTTAAGTTTCTTTAGAAGCGCTGCATTCTAACTAATAGTATTAAAGACTAAGAGCTTTATAAATTTGGAAAATTGGAAATAAACCCAAAGACCTTTCATACTAGGAGATGAGGCTGGGAACTCTCAAAATATGCTTGACCCTACCGGTTACACTTTACGACCGGAGAATAGAACGCTAGTTCACTGACCGACTTCCTCAATATTATCGTTTGAGATTATTAGGAGTGACACATTTCAAACTGATCTTTTTTTCTTTACCCGTCATGCTTCTAGGACGGAGATTTGGAAGCCAATTAATACTAAAATACTTGTAGTCCGACTTCTTCAAGATGGCCGTTTGAGATGATGGGGGCTGACGCATCTCAAAATGGGATTCTCCTTACCGGTCATACTTCACGGCTGGAGCTTAGGAAACCACTGCATGGTCCGACATCCTCAAGACAGCCGTTTGAAATTACGGGAGCTGATGCATCTCAAAATAAATTTTGCTTTGCCGGTCACAATTCACGGCTGCAGATTAGGGAGCTAATTCATGGTCCAACTTTCTCAAGACTGCCATTTGAGATGAGGGAGGCTGATAATTGTAAATATTTTTTGTCATCTTCCATATGGAAACTCGAAAATAAGTTAACGTTTTTAACCACGTTTTAAAATAAAATTATCGGCTGCATGGATGAAAGTTGAACATTTTTGTCTTTTTCAAATTTATTTTTCAAACTCGAAAATATACAACCAAAAATTTTCGTTGGTTATCTATGTAACAGA
Source organism: Nephila pilipes (assembly GCA_019974015.1). Lineage (NCBI taxonomy): Eukaryota > Metazoa > Arthropoda > Arachnida > Araneae > Nephilidae > Nephila > Nephila pilipes. The sequence continues at coordinate 210,265 of BMAW01038060.1, read as the reverse complement.
ATAAATTATTTCCACTCCGTCATATTTATAACGAAATACGCTTATAGCAACTATTAGAAGATAATAGCCTTTATTATTCTATATCGCATAAAAGTAAAAAATCTATATAGAAAACATGATTGTGCTAAAATCGTTGTTTTGATTTGATATTTTTGTTGAAATAATTTATTTTTATGTTTTAATTTTTAAATATTCGTTTTCTTTTAATTTTTTCGTACTCATTCCTTTAATTTCGTTTTTTATTAAATTAGACTTAAATTCTCTAGGTCTATATGGAAATATTTTACATGCACATGTTTGTATTAAGATTTCATCGTTACTCTTATAATTATTTTCTAGCTGATATACTCGTTCTTCGCACATGTGAAAGGAAAAATTGAAATATACAGAAGAAAGGATAAACTTATTTTTAAAAAGAACCATTTAATAAATATAATTTTAAGTGAATTCCTAACTACCCTCCAAGAAAAGTATAATTTAGTAAATTAAGTAGCAAAGGGAAATAAATTTAAATCCAGTGAGGATGAAGCTTGTAGTTCATTTATTAGATTTTCTTAACATTTCATAATTTTAAATATATAATTTATTAAATATAATAATTTACTTTTTGAAATAAACTTATAACTAGTTATTAGAAGTTACATAAAGCCTGAAAGAAACAAAAATTCAATAACATTGATCTTTACATTTAATTTCTACAAACGGATTTAGTTTTAAACTTTAATAATCCAACTACCAAGCACATAAATATATTTAATTAGTAACAATGCTTTAACAAAAATATGTTACACATGTCAACAGAAAATTATATTAATGTTTTACTTGAATAAAAATATTTTTAAAAAACCTGTAAAATAATCAATACATGAATTTTTCTCGCATTTAATTAAGAGTTGGCGATAATTCGCCGAATGCGAAACCTTACAGTAGCTCATGGACATACGCACGTCTAATCTAAAAAATTGCTAATTTGGCAGTTTTCAAAAAGGTGGTCAAAGGTTTGGGGTTAAAATTTCTTTTTACTCTCATTATGAATTAAAACAAAAATAAATTAGTGATAATACACTAACAGGTCAATTAAAAATTCCCCGGCCTGACACATAGATTAAATCCATATGTTTTTTAATTAGCCCTAACCCTCAAAATATGCGTGTATAAATTTGACAGCTGTCGGATCATTAGTTTTTTTCAAGCTAGTTCAAATTCTTTTGAAATTAATATTCATTCGATAAGCAATAGGAATTATTTTACAAATAACTAAATCAGTGGAAGCAATTCTATGAGAAAGAGCAAATTATAAAAAAAATAAGTCTAAATCGAATGATTTATTTCGAGAAGATACACTATGATGTCATGTATAACGTATATGAAAATAAAAATAAGAGAAACTTCATAAGATCTATGTTGAATTTCAAAACAAAGGCTTCTTATTACAAACTCTTAATTTTCACAATTTTTTTGTCCTAAATTTCACGCTCATGTTTTTCATAATCATTCAGCTAGGCTGTCAACAAATCAAATGCTTTTTCTAATATGAGAATGCTCAGTAAGAGAAAATTCAATTTAAACTTAATTTTAAAACATTAAAGGATGATTTCAGAATACCGCTCTGTGGGGTACACTGTCGGTATTCTGAAAGAATTCTTTGTACAAAATTTCATGATTCAGCGTCTTCTTATCTTTTCACAACGCCACCAATAAAAACAGAAAATCATTCCTTTTATTAATATAGATTTCTAATATGATACAATATGATAACAGTGGACTTCAAAATAAGAATATTTGCTTTATATATATATATATTATATATATATATATATATATATTATATATATATATATGTTATTGCTAATTGAATACAGTGCTTCATGTAGAAATTTTAAAACATATTTTACTTCAGTAGTGACACAATAAAAAAAATCTTATTTTCATTCTATATAAGGTATCTTAATTTTTTATATTAATATATAATAATAATAATATATATATATATATATATATAATTAAGTACTCTTTATTCATCTTCCAGAAGGCATTAAAATAATTTTACTTGTATTGCAAAACTTTTGTATTATCCTTATTAAAAGCCAATTATATATATCATCACTAGTAGAATTATATCCTTGTTGTTCACTTGTACAAGTTTAAAATATCTCTATACTTATAAAAATGAAGAAACCAGATATGAGCTAAATGTCAAATATACATGCCAAATGTATTTTAAGATTTTCCAAATGTATTTTGGTAAAGTTTAGTTAAATTTGTATACAGTAACTTATGCAGAATGTTTGTTGTGCATTGTAATGTGTAAAATATTAAAATAACTTCTCATTCTATTAAAGGAAAATTTGTTTTTTAAATACAGTCACGATATTTTTGCTTGTACTATGAATTTAATATTTAAGAACTGAGAAGTTGACATGAATTTATTTTAAAAAGCAACTTAGAAATCTCTCTAACTAGAGTAATATAATACTTCTAAATGAACAGTTTATTTAATTTCATTTCTTTACATGCTCCGAGATTACTCAAACCTTCTCATTACAATTCAATTTATTTCTAACAAGATTTTAAAAAATCTGTTTAGGGTACTCCATTACTTCAGAAAATGTATGTACATCAAAAAAAGCCATCAGATTTCAGATTATTTCATTTCTTGAGAAGATTTCATCTCTAATTCAAAACTTCCATGCCATGATTTAATATATTTCACGAAAACAAGCATTTTATTTTTAAAAGTCATTAAATAGCCTTAATAGGGATCATTCAGATAAAGCAAGAATAAAGAGAGCGGCAGTTAGTTCTCCATTTCTACGTTACAAATTTAAAATATTTATGAGTAGGTAAGAAAATATTACGCAATTTTCCCTCCCCAAAAAACTATATTTCCGGAAAAGTTAACTTTTCGATTAAATATTAATTGAATTAAATGTCTCGACATTCAATAATTAAATAAGATTTCTTTCTGGATACTGAACTATTCTATTTATTGAGAATAAATTGTCTTAGTTCACGTTATCCGGTAGCGTTTAAACACGGAACATAATTTTATTTTCATGCAGTCTAAGTGTCTAAAAAAAAGGTTCAAATGCGGCTGTTATTATTAATTCAATATTGTTATATAAAACGGAATATATATATATATATATTCTGTGTGTGTGTGTGTGTGTGTGTGTGTGTGTGTGTGTGTGTGTGTGTGTGTGTGTGTGTGTGGTGTGTGTGTGTGTGTGTGTGTGTGTGTGTGTGTGTGTGTGTGGTGTGTGTGTGTATTATATACGTAATATATATATATGTATGTGTGTGTGTATATTATAAACGTAATATTTATATATTTATATTATATATGAATGTGTGTGAGTGTATATATATATATATATATACATCGTTAAGTATTAACAGTATTCGTGACGTTATTCTATTACCCGTCTCGTCGAACTGAAGTGTCCTTTATATGTATCGTCAGTTTTCTTTTAGTCATATCGTGGAAAACTTTCATGCGGTATCGAATGGAGAACAAACTACTCCATACGTAAGCAGAAACTACATTTTGATAGCTTAACAGATTGTTTTGTTTGCAATTAATAAAAGCGAACTACCCTCAGGGTAGTTATTTAAAAACAGTAAAGCAGGTTCAACAATCTTTGGTTCCCCAAAAGAAATGTATCACATGTGCCAACATAAATAAAGCAGTTGTACTTCTTCCTGCTATGCATAATGATTCTACAATTAGCCCTGAAACTAAAAAGAAAAATATTTACCATGAACTATTATTCCAATGAATAAGGGGTAGATAAAATATGCAGTATGTATTCTATATCCAGGTGAACAAAGAAGTGGTTACTGGTAATCATTTTCAACTGGAAAACATAGCTGAAGTAAGCAGCAGAATTTGTATAGCATTACTTTCATTAATGATACCCAAAACTTTAGAGGACATATTCCAAAAAATCTTATCTACGAGGCGTATTCGGTAAGAAAGTACATTTTAACTGTACCGTCCCCACAACGCTACCGTCGGCATTCTGCGCATGCGCACTAGTCTTCCTTATTCACTTGCTCTCAACTGAAGCCATTTTGCTTGCTCTGCATTGTGTTTGCAGTTTACTGTCGCATTTCAAATGTTTAAGCCATTTACTGATCTCGCCGACTGTGAGATTTGCACTGTAAATCAATTTTTGAACGCAAGGAATGGGAAACCGGCTACATTTTATCATCAAGTTAATGATGTTTACCATGAAGACACGATGAGGGATGGAATGGTGAGAAAGGGGGTTATAATGTTTAATGAAGATAGAACAAATATCCACGATGAGTCTCGGAGTGGTCGGTTTTCTGTTGACAACGATGATCTGGTAAGGAAAGTTGATGAAATAATCCATGAAAGTAGACGTTTCACAATGACGACGCTTTCAGACGAATCATACTCAATCTTCAAAAAGACAAAAGTTCAAAACAACAATGTCAGCACAAAAAATAATGAGCACTGTGTTGTGGGAGAGGAAAATGGTTTTGCTTACTGAATTTCTTCCCAGAAGTGCAACCGTCATTGTAGCACGATATTGGGTGATCTTAAAAAAATTACGGCGAGCAATTCAAAACAAACGGAAAGAAATGCTCAGTAAAGGAATTGTATTGTTCCGTGACAATGCTCAGCCCCATACCGCTGGTGTCACGCGATGAATGATTCGACAGTTTCTTTGGGAGCAATTCGATCACCCACTGTAAAGCCCAGAATTGACGCCGTCCTACAACCACTTGTTTCTGCACATAATGCGCGACCCAGGCGGCAAGCTCTTTGGTTCCGATGATGAGGCGAAAAAGGCTGCGGAGTCGAGGTTATCGTCATTGGTGAGAAGTTTCTGTAAAGAATTTATGGAAAAGCTGGTAACTTACTATGACAAGTGTTTGAATATGGATGGAAACTATGTAGAAAAATAGTTTAAGGTATACTTTTTCATATAAAAATAGAACTGGCTTGAAAAACATTTATTTATTAGTTGATTTTTTTAAACGGTGCTTACTTTCCAAATACGCTTCGTATATTACTGATGAGACCTCACCTCGCGGAATGAGTAGAAATAAAGACACTGCCTCCCGATATTAGAGGTTTTTTATAAGAAGATGCAGAAGGCCTCAGGATAGCGTAATATGTACGATCAATAATAAATGGAAGGTTTTTTTGCTGCAGAAAGCAGAAAATTAGGAAGGAAACGATTACGTATAATATATGTAATAGATCGGTGTGCGAAGAACACCCAATTACAATAACTACTTTTCGGTAATGTAACAGTAAGGAGGGGGTATCACAGATGAAATTTCAAGGGCTAAATTTTTCAGTAATATATTATACCTTTTACTTTTGGTTTTATTCAAAAGAATTTTCATTGGTTTTTATCAAAAAATTTGATTATTTCACTTCATAGCATATGTATTTGTTCAATTTAATTTATATATGAGTGGTATTTTTGGTGGTGCACGAAATACTCCACTCTTGTACTTATGTTAAAAAGACGTTTGTAGTTAAGGGTTAAATAAATTGTATATACATTTCATCTTCTGTCATCTTTATGACAATGAGTAAATATGACGTGAGTCCAGGAACACGATGCAATTTCTCAGAATTAGAATAACCGAATTCACAATTCGTCGGTTATTTGTTCATTTTTTACAAACCACTGAAAGTGCCACTGAAGTTAAATCAACTACTCTTCGAAATCAAATTTTGAAAAATAGTTCTACTTTTAATTCTTCTTTCTTTAAACCAGTCTTAAATTTAATTTTTTTCAAAAAATAAATAATTAAATTTGGAGGAGCTCAGGATGTATTACAACCTCCAGGATGTACTATCACAGATTTTGTTTCGACACTTCTGCGATCAACAGTATTTTTAATACTTTAACAATTCAAGTACCTTTAGTTCGTACTTCCGACAGTCAAAAATCTTTATTACTTTACTATTTACTTATTTCAGTGGATTTTCCTAAAATTTTGTTTTTAATGAAATTGCTAAATATAGTATAAAATATAATATAATTTCAGATCACATTAATTATTTTGCTTCAGATTGTCTAAAAACTGTGCCTTTAAAGTTTGAGATTATTTAATTTCATCACTGAATGAAGGCTTCTATTAAATTCCAAACTAAAATATTACAAATATTAAATCAGACAATGATAAAACTAAAATTTAAATATTAAAAGATTTTTGAATAAACGAATACATATAGCGATTACCATTGCAACAATGCTAAGTTACTACTAATAAGCTACATTAGGTATACGTGATAGATATTACTAAGTATGTCAATATATATATATATATATATATATATAAACTTTTGTAAGCCTAAATAAAGCTGAATGTGAGCACTGAACAAAATAATTATTATTTTGATAATTTCAAAAAATTTCAATATATGTCGTTTTTTAGAAACTGATCTTGTGGGTTTGTTTCTACATTATTTTCTTCGAAAACTCTCCTATAGCTAATATTTCTAGAATTTAAAATACTTTTAAGCATGAAAAAAAGTTTAAAAATTATTTTGTTTCCATTTTGATAAAAATTTGTAACAAAAGAGTCAAAATATTTGTTATTGATTTAAACTAACAGCTGAATTTTCCATCAATTTTAAATATTTGGCATTAATTTACGATACAACTTTCTATATCTACAAAATTTAATACTTATTAATATTAAAATTTATTTGTATTACCTATATTTATTAACAATTCGAATAAAAAGTTTTAAGTATCTTAGCTTTGAAACTTCATTGATTTTTCTTTTTTTCCACTTTTTCCTAGGTTAATACCGTTACACACAGATAAATATTAAAAAGCTTTTGATTTTTTTTTTTTATCTTTCTCAAATGAATATAGCAGTTTACATGAAGTATGTTTAAAAATATGAATTTTTAAATTTACATTTATTGAACCCTTGTAAATTCAAATACATTAATCAATATGCTCAAATATTTAAGAATACCGGTACATGAGGAGAAAAATAAAATACCGAATTTAAAACTCTTTCTCTATGTGACATTTATATTTTCAAAAATATTCGTAAAGTTTTGAATTTCTGTGTGCTTAATAATGATATCTTTATCATTTTATTCAGCTATAAATGTATTTTTTGATCAAAAAAGTTATTTTTTTCCCTTTGAGTTGAAAATTGAAATGATTTTTGATATATTTACACTTAAATGCTATTTTTAAAAATAACATTCCCTAAATATATAAAATATTTTACTTCTCCTACATGAAATAATACACAAAATAAATTGAACCAACTTTTCTAATGATATTGCTATATTTTTTTGTTTTTTGAAAATTGTATAGAATTTTGTAATTTTGGAGAATTAGATTCTTTTTTTTTTTTTTCATTTATATAATTTTTTCTTAAAACTTATGTATTACTTACAAAAAATATTTTAGGTTCTCTATATACATCAGTTCCTGTTATAAAAGCATAAAAAAATTGGAACTATAGTGATTAGTAATTTTCCTTAAAAAGGTACCTAAATGTAAATATGTCTCAAAAATAATGTCCATATTGAAATAGAGGGTATATATTTTTTTGACAAAAGAAAATTACTTTTATTATCCTTTCGAATGATGAAAATGTCATTATTAATTACACACAAAAAATCTTATTTCTACTGTTAATTCGAAAAGATATATATTCATCATAAAAACAAGGAGTCTTATATATGGTATTCACTAATTCCTCTTTATATCCTAGTCCCCTTATGTATATTTTAGTAAAACAAACAACTACGACTTTTCTTTTGATTGAAATTTTTGAGCGATCTCTTTTTACAATTCAAAAAGTTGTATGAAATAAAATCAAAAATTACTTTGTCACTAATTAGTGTAACTTAAGTAACGTTTGACTACATTAGTTAGTATCCAGTTACGTACTTCCTTGAAATTTTGCTCAAATTTTGGATTTTATTCTTGTATTCATATTTGTATAAGTGTAAAACATTTTACAATGTCAACATATTTTCTATAATAGCAAATAAGAGAAATTCTTCCAATTCTGAACAAAATAACAATATCAGTATTCCCAATAGACAACCGAAATAGTAAATAATTTATTAATTTTATTGTAATTCATAGATTACTATACGACCTAAGAAATATTAGTGTAAGATTTTAGTTAACGTGGCTTTAAAAGGACATTTAAATTTTCCATAAGTGTTTGTACAAACATACATTATTTGAATAAATATTTAACTGTCAAAATAAAACTTCCTTCACAAATGGGAAGAATCATCTACCTCTACTGAATCATTATCAAAATATCACGAGCACATTACATATAACATATATATGTAATAATATATATATAATAATATATATATATAATATATATATATATATATATATCTTTTAATCATATACATATATATATATATATATATGTATATATATACATATATATATATATATCTGTGTTAAGGCGAGCGTGTATTCTTTGTTAAATTAAAAAGCTGTACAATATACGAAGATACATTTTCATCAGTTAAATATTGAACAAATGCTTGTATGTTTAATTGAAAACTATTTTAAGATTTCCTCTTCGTATTAACTACTGCTAAAGCTAAAATTGTTACAGTAGGTATTTTGTTTCATATATCCAATAAAGTAAAATACATGTAACATAAAACTAAAATCAAAATTTGTCTTTCAAGTTGTCATTGTTAAGCGTTACAAATGAGAGTAACATATAAAAGCATTGCCTCCTATGTATCAGACTTCTTTTAACATTGCATGATAAATTACCTATTTTTAAAAGTATCTGTAAGCACCTCCTATTTGAAGTTAAATGATTTATTCGAACGACAACATTAACTCATAAATAAAATTTTGCTTTTCATCATTCATAGCCCTATCTTAAACATTTCAATTTTAAGTCTCGTGGAATAATAACTTGCCTTAAAGAAACAAACACTCTCAAAGTACAAGCTAGATATGGATCCATTAATAAAATCGTCTCTTGAATACTCCATCGAACATTACTGAAATCCATAATTTTCAACAGTTCCAGTTGAATCCCTTTCCAATCTATCTCTAAATCGTGTCATGTATCAAAGGAAAGAAACTCGACTTTTTTTTTACCAATGATAAACGTGATCTAAGATCGATTTTGATTGGACGGGAAAAAAAGTTATATTAATAATCCTAAGTGAAATCGATTCAGTGAAACGCAACGGATTTGTTTCGGTCGATCTCTTTCCATCGAATTTTAGTTTTTCCGATTGGCACCTACTTTATTTTACGCATTCTGTGTATTTGTCTTTGGTAAAGCAGTTCGAATTAAGTTATTCATGAATATTAGTATTCCTTTTTAAGAATATTCCAACTATGTTTAAAATAGGGCTATACAAATAATCTTGAATCAATAAAAAGTAAATATTTATTCATCTTTCTTTTGTGTATATATTTATTTATATAATCTTTAGACATAGCGTATTAAATATTTTTCTATACAATGTATAGATTTCCTTTGTATACATTGAAGTTAAACAAGATATTTACACAACAAATTCAATATTATGTATTAATCATATGACATTTATTATTCGTAAAATCTTATTTCAAATTGTATGCTTTCCATGAAGCTAGTTAATACAGTTTCATCAATAATCATTTATCAGTTGCAGAGTTTATTAAATATATAAATAACAAACAAATTCCTATGTATTAAGTTTTTTATATGTTCTGTATTAATTTTCTTTTGTGTTATATGTCGTAAATCAAAGGATAAATTTTGTAGTTAAAATAAGTCAACACATAAAGTTTTCTAGACTATGTACATTATTAGAGATAGTATTCTTGGAGTCGTATAAATTTATCAGATTTGCATGTTTCCCCAGTTTGTAAATTTCTGTAATTTTCATTCTTTTCCCTTCCATTCTTTTTTTTTTCTCTTACATCTCTTGGTATTGAAAGAAGGCAAATCAATCCCTTCATGGGGAAACCTCAATAATTAGCTTCTTCACCTTTTTTTAGGTAAGTAGGCTAATGCGGTTCATCAGAAGGCACCTGTAAGCATCCAAATAAAAACAATTTTAATTTAAAAATTTAAAATATAATGAAACATAATCAGTACTAATTTCTTTGATGGAAAACATATCTGCATTCAGTCGGTGGGTAAAAAAAAATAGTAAACATGTGCTAAAATAAAAATTACACGGTTTTCTCACATTGCTTTTATACATCAGGTATTTAAGACGTTTTAACTGCAATTATTCTTATCTAGTGGTGTGTGTGTGTATGTGTGGTTACAGGAACGACACACGATATTTAAGGGTTTATATTAACTTATTCTTTACAAAAGCAGTAGGAATTTCTTTTAGATTCTTTAATCCTTGTATTGTTTTCTATGGAGATGGAAGGGAGAAAATTTTTGTTTCAAAAAAATATTTAATTTGTAACTATGCTTGTCGTGGAAGGTTTTTAAGCACACAAGTCATTCGCACAAGGAATTTCTTCTCCATTTTGTAAACCGTATGTTGTTTTCTAAGTAAATTGAAGGGAATTTCGGTTTCAAGTAAAAAAAATTAAAATTTGTAATTATGCTTGTCGTGAAAGGTCATTAAGCACAAAAGTCATTCGTGCAATGAATTTCTTTAAATACCACCTTGAGATAACTGATCAGGAAATCGCAAAAATCCAAGTCAGTTCAAAATTTAAAATATTATTTATTTATTGTGAAAATGAAGAAGTTTGTTTAAATATATACTTATGGAAAAAGCTCGTAGCATAAACTAAAAAAAATTTGACTAGTTAAAGAAAAATAGGATGATCACCAACGAATCCTAGGATGTAGTCGGATGGTCTGATTGTCAATGTAGCAAAGGGAATCTAATGTGGCTCTTATTGCGTGTACGAGACTAGTACTTAGATGTCTGTACTGGTGTAAATACCCATAATGCATGTACGCACTTAAAAATCGTGCATTGCTCGCGTATGTTGAAATTAGTTGTTCTGGAGTCCCAATTCAATGGCAAAGAACGACCACAAGGTTCTTGCCACTTCATGGCATGGTGAAGAGATGCAAGTGTGTAAACAGGGCCGTCACAGGTCATTCACATAAGGGATATCCTTTAAATTTTGCAATCCTTGTATTGCTTTCAATGAAGATTGAAGGGAATTTTAGCTTCAAATAAAAATAGTTAATTTGTAATTAAGTTATGCTTGCCATGAAAGGTTATTAAGCACACAAGTCATTCACAGAAGAAATATCTTTTGCATTCTCTAATCCTTACGGTTGTTTTTTTTTATAGAGATTGAAGGAAATGGTGGTTTCAAATAAAGAATACTTAATTTCTAGTCATGCTTACCGTTAAAGGCTTATAAGGACACTAGTTATTCACAGAAGGAATTTCCTCGCTATTATATAAACCTTGTATTGTTTTCTATGGAGATTGAAGGGAATTTTAGCTTCAAGAAAAAAAAATATTTATTTTATAATTATGCTTGCCGCGATAGGTTATTAAACGTACAAGTTATATTTTAATGCAAAAAATAATGTTTCATTTTATGTTATGTCGAAACTTTGACTATTTTTACATATTTGTTGTCATTACGAGTTAAGTTTGGCCCAGTTTATTTCTTACAACTAAATGGCCTTAAATATCTCTTACGGTCTCTTATTAAATATTATTAATTGTTAATTTTTTATTATTTTGTTTTTGCTCGTGGTATTTTTGTAATGAAACAAATTCGATCGGGAATTCAAGGAAACACAAGTTCCGAACGAATTTAAAATGAATTATTTGTACTAGGATATAAGTCCCCTATGTTGTATGAAAAATAACTTGAATTATACGTTTAAAAATATATTGCTTTCTCTAAGAGAAAAATATTTTTCTTTATTGATCTTAAAACATTTTTGTTGTCATTTTGAATCTCATTCATAGTATAAAATATTATTTATAACACAAAATACTGTCAAGTCAGAAAGGAAATGCTACATTTTATAACTCATTTCCCTAAACTTACATTTAAAACCCGTTGAATAATAATCTAAGCGTAAAAAATCTATGATTATGAAACGAATATTTATAAAAAGTAGAAAATTGTGTAAATCAATTAAAATAATTTTAGTTGTATATAGACACATGACAAATGAAAAATACTTGAATATTCAACAAACTAATGTATATGCTCCGGCATGTTACTATATAATTTTCCATTCACACGTCAAATGAGTATTACACCTAGCGATAAATTGGCCATATTATCGTATTTAACACTTCGGTGCTCTCGTATCAACTGTGAAATACGTGACTAAAAGTACATTTTTATAAGTAATGCTATGGCGTTCGATGTGAAAACGGTTATATTTGTAAAAGAATCTTTTTAACTCGGTAAAAGTATTTTTTCACTATTATTTATCTTTCTAAATCACCAGTTTCGAAAATAGAAATATGTTCTAGATTCTATGATATAAAACTTAATGGTATTAAGAGAGTTTTCTAAGACTCAAATGCATTTTTATTTCGTATTGAAATACTTATTTTTTGTTATTGCAAAATATTTTTAAATTTCATGTATATAATAGGATCAAAAAGGTTCCAAAAATATTGCCTATAGGCATGTTTGTGTTCCCTGCAGGGGAAATTTCATTTCTTGAGTCTGATGCTAAGACACCTGTCATCCATTTCTGTTATTACAACGAAAGCTTTAACTTGATTCTGAGGAAGTGACATTCACATTCATCAGATGTTGAAATGTCATCTTTGGAAAGTGCTAATATCAAATTCTGTGTTTTGTTGAAGATATAGGTGTCTAAGTCCCTTCTGATGCTGAAGGAAACTTACAGAGAAGAATAATGAAAAATTGTGGCATATGAGTTTTAGTCAAGGTAACATAAGCATTGACAATGAATTTACATGTAGCTACTCTTCCTCTTCCACTGCAGACGAGAGTGTAAATGTTGATCCATAAATTGCGTAAGTGTACAGATGATCAACTGCCAACAAATAATTTTACGCTGAGATTCTTGGACAGATACAAGATGCAATGAAACGAAAACATCATGAAATGGAAAGAAAACAATTGATTTAGTTGCATGACAATGTCCAAGCACATAGTTCACCTTTTGTAAAAAAGTTCCTTGCTAGACAAAATGGTACTACTTAGGAATACCATCCCTATTCTCCCGATCTAGAACCAGTGAATTTTTATATGTTAATACGGTTGAAAAGGAAATTGAAGGCATAGAGTTTTGCTAATTCTGAAGAGGTGATTGAAATATAACGAAGCAACTTTTCAAAAAATTATTTTAAGGAAGATTTCGTACAGTGATATGCAATGTAGGACAAGAGTGTAATTGCACTAGGACTATACTTTGAAGGAAATGAATTTAAAATAATATAAATAATTTTAATAAATTATTGTTGACTTATCTGGGAATTCTTTGATCCTATAAATACGTAAAGAATATTCGTCTGATCACTGAATTTTAGCAAAATATTTTGCTTCTTTTCTGAACATTCTTTTCTTCTTTTCTCTTAACATAATGATAAATAGTTGTGTTTTTTACGCAAAAATGATTTATTTATAAACATACTAAAATATAATCTTTCCTATATATTTCTTTTTAACATTAAGAATGATAAATAATTATATTTGTAAAAGTATGTCACTTAGTGTTAAAATAATGATTGAAAAATTGGTATGAGTCCATTTTCTACACGCAGTCTGAGTAAACTAACTAGTTACTAAGTTAGATATTTCTTGAAACCTAATTGGAAATAGGTTTGATGATAATGGTCTACAATAATAAAAAAAAGAAATATGTAAAAGATCGTTATACCAGCAGAAATGTAACTAATAATAACGTTATAACAGAAATGTAAGACAAATAACTCTCTCCCTCTTCTCATATATGGGGCGAGCAGAGCGTGACCACTGAGATAATTCCTCTTTTCCCATGCATAGGGCATGGCCCTAAATGTACCAGATGCCTCCTTCAGAGAGAAATCAACATCAAGACGATATTTTCGAAGTGACAAATTAGCAAAAAGTCAGACGGAAAGGTGAGAGGATAGCCATACGTGGTCCATCAACGAAAGAAAGGGGAAAGAAACGCTCCTCTGATGAATTGAGTACACTAATAGTGAATAACCTACACCCCCTTCCATTGAAAATAACTTACAGTTGCATAATATTCAGTAAGAAACATAATTCAACTTAATTGGTCTAAAAGAAGTGTTGTCTTTACTAATCGGTAGACAAACCCAACAAAAATGTATTTAAAAATTTCCATAGATGATTTCAAAGACCGAATTCATTTGTTGTTCAAATTTCTTCACTCTTAGATTTCGTTTAAGATATCTTTAAGAATAATCACAATTAGTTTACATTTGCAATGTTGCAAGGAAACAAGCAATTTGAAATAATATTGTTGGTTGAAATTGCTTTCATTCTTTTTTTTTAGTTCTTATCATATCATCATGCAAATAAAGTTATCTAAAAATATGTACTTGACAAGCATTTCTAAACGTTGTTTTTTTTTTTTTTTTTTTTTTTTTTTTACTCTCATAACAGAAAATCTCTGCTCAAGATTTTGAAAGAATTTGTAAAAATATTTTGTAACACTCAAATACAATATAAACTACCTGAGAATAATATGGCCACTATTATTTCAAACAACATTTGGGACGGATGAAATGAGGTTGAAACAATTAAAAGCACAAGTGCCTACCAGTACTATCTTTCCTCTTTAAGTTTAAAAGAATTGTGATTTTAACTTAAGATATTTATTTTTCAAATTTAATATTTTTCTGAATACTTCTATTTGCAAGTAATATGGCCAGTGAGAGTGATAAGACAAATATCATATTATTCAAGATAAATCCATTTCTTCCTTGTCTTACTTCGCCTAAGCAAACACAATTTTATTATTTTTAAGAACAGAACTCGATTTCTAATAATCGAATGCAAATAAGAAAAGAAGACAAGTTAATTGCATCTTGACTTCAATTTACCTTGTTTTCCTCTTTGTTTAATACCATGATACCCACCCGATAAATGAAGAAATAAAAATAATGAAAAAATAACACATGAAGTTTAATATTAATACGAATAAAATATGCAAACGGAACAAAAAATTTCGCATGCTGGGATTACATCTATTACAAATAGCACAGTGAATGTAACGCAGCCATCGTTCACCATAATGCCTGCAGCTATAGATTTTCATATATGAACCATTAACGAATCGAGAAAATGTATCATGAGACCTAACATTATGTAAAGTATATTACCTTTCTGCAATTCCTTAACCCCTCCCCAACCAAAAACTTTTATTCTTAATAGATCAAAATAACTATCATTGTCTTGGGAAAACAAGCAAACGATGATAACTTTGGTCTCAGGATAGGGTATTGAGCAAATTCTGCACATTACAATGCTATATCTTCTTAAAGTCGTAGAATTATTTATTTATTAACTCTGAAATTATTGCTTAAATCACCAAATTGCAGTATTAACTACATTGGCAGCATAATCTAAACAAACCTTAGAAATCAACTAATTTTTTAGTATTGATACTCGGTTTCCCACGATCATAGAAAAGTAAATTTTAATGTGGGAGGATCCATCTTGAAATCTTCAAATTTACAAATGAATAACCAGCTGAGGGATATTGAACACTTTATTCTCAGGAATGTGATTTAGATTTTTAGAAGTAAAATATGCTTCTTTCTCTTTGTGGCTACCCGCATCCCTCCCTGCATCACATTTAAATAAGAAGTTCACCAAAAGATTTGGGACATTCACACAGACACAAACTCGCAAATCACGCAGACTCTTACACACTCATAAACTCTATGAATCTAAATTCTTTGTAAGGGGCACCAGTGTCATATTTCTCCAGGTATGTAGTAATTGTTAATTTTAATCCTGTTTGATAAATAAATTCAATGAATGCACCAAATGATGGTATTCTCATTTGCGTTATTTTGTTCTAATTCTTTATTTTCTATTCTCATCTATGATTGGAATTTTTTCCCTCCTACTACATAATTTGCCCAACTCATCTCAAAATCATTAGTTTAAAATATTAATTAAAGTATCATTTTGCTGCTTTCCTCGCATTTATTCAGCCCACTCAACACTGAGGGATAATTTTGCCGATTCCATGTGTTACCAAAACTTTGCAATAAATTTTTTAAACAAGCAAAACTGTTTGGTTATGTGATATATCATTATTAAGGATCACCTAACTATTATTGATTTATTTCTTATTTTAATTTATTAATTTTATCTTACTTTTATTGTATTTCTATTTCGTATTTTATTTTATTTATTTATTTTTATTTTATTTTATTTATTTATTTTTATTTTATTTTATTTATTTATTTTTATTTTATTTTATTTTATTTTATTTTATTTTATTTTATTTATTTATTTTTATTTTATTTTATTTTATTTTATTTATTTTTATTTTTAATTTTTTATTTTTATTTTTACTTTCCTTTTTTTAATTTTTATATTTACTTTCTTTTTTTATTTTTATTTTTACTTTCTTTTTTTATTTTTATATTTACTTTTTTTTTTATTATTATTATTATTTATTTATTTTATTTTTTTTTTACTTTTTTTTTTTACTTTATTTTTTTTATTTATTTATTTATCTCTTTTTGCAAGTGTACATATTCCACATTTGTTCCAGGAGTATTCATATCTCTTAAGATCTTCTCCACAATATGTGGAAACTTTCTTATTTTTTCCTTATCTATTTTAATTCAAATATTCATTAGATAATGCACTCGAAAAATTATAGTCCGATTAAATTTGTAATTAAACTCATATATGCTATAAACCTATCCTAAAAATGAAAATATATCCTGAGCATCATTATTTTTTACATCGGCCAGTAATTCTGGTTTGGTTCTTAAGATGTTAAGTATAGTAATGCTTCATCTTATAATGTAGGAAGTGTAAAAGTTATTCAATTTAGCTACGGGCTCTGTTATGAATTCAATTGTGAAAGGAATTTCTTCTTTCAAAGGACTTTTTCTTTCCCTTTTCTAGCAAAAACTTATGCGGTTAAACTGAATTTAAAATACTTTATATTCGATGGATTTATACACTCCATATTAACATTCATAGCAAAAAACAGCTAATTCTTCAACAACTGTGATAATTCCTTTGCAATAATGCAATTTTAATTACAATATCAGAATTCTTCCAACTTTCATGAGAAGTAAGTATATTTTCAGTTATTTCTTGGCGTTGATAAATTTCAAAAACGAATTGTTGAGGAAATATATCAAGTGACATAAATTCATAAAATATATTTCAATGGCTTACTTCATCTACTTTCTAATGGTTATAGATATTATGAGTACACTACAACAAGTAATGGTAATCCTGTTTATGGTAAAATAATATAAGATCCAAAGCTTTTCAATTTTTTCCATAAGAGTTTTCAATTTAATGATTGTCTCTGTGATTGTATTAATCTGAGTTTCATACTTAAATAGATTTGTGATTGTATGTTTTACTTTTATGACGTACAAAATTAAAATTGCTTTCATAACTCATCACATCGGAAGAGTTTGGAACAAAAAAACAGGAGTTTAAATGCATTACTGGGTTAACATTTTTTTCATCAATTTCAATAACTTAACAAAAGGAACATCTTTTATAGTTATAAAATTACCAACATGAAAAATTTCACTTCATTTACTTGATTTATTTTTGGCCTTAGAAGCATCATCACCTTTTTTTCAGTTTTTTAATGTTCTTCCGCTCAGTGA